>LKTO01000320.1:0-59752 GCA_001399465.1 Hymenoscyphus scutula | reverse complement strand
AGGTTTTAATTTTAGATATTTTTATATATAAATATATAAAGTATATAGTTATATATAGACGTTTTTTATATAGGTTTTAAAGTAATCGACTCGGTAATATAATCGACTCGCTAATAAACTATATTAATTAGATTTAATCTATTAACTAATATCTAATCTATTTTACTCTAACTAATTAAATTAATTAATAATCTATTAATATTTTTCTTACTTATACTAATCTAAGAAATTAAAATAATTCTAAATTTATAATAGAATTAAGATTAACTAAAAATTATATAATTTATAAAACCTAATATATTATTCTTTTTTCTATCTATAAATAATATAAATTTCTACTCTACTTAAAAAGAAAAATAAAGCTATTTAAATCGAGTTTAAAACTATAAAAATTACTAAAAATATATATATAAGTAGTAATAATATCTAATATTAAATATAATATAGTATACTAGAACCTTGAACACTCTAGGACCTTGAACACTTTAAATCTCATATAAAAAAAGTCTATATATAACTGTACACTTTACGTATTTATTAATAAAAACATCTAAAACTGAATTTTTATTAAAGAAACAAGAGTTTAATACTATGATAATATTTGTTTTAAATCTCTACTAGTTTTACTTAACGATTCGCTTAAAAAGGCCTCTATAACTGTTAACTATTTTTTCTTTCTTAAATAACACTTTAAGACAAGGTAAGTAATATTTAAAAAACTAATAAAAAGAATACTCCTATATTAATAGAATAAAATTTTCAATTTTAGATGTTTTTATTAATAAATGCGTAAAGTGTACAGTTATATACAGATAGTTTTTATATGAGATTTAAAGTGTTCGAGGTCCTAGAGTGTCCGAGGTTCTAGTATACCACGTTAGTTAAAAGAATAAAGATAAATAAAAATTTATACTTAAATATAAACTACTCTATAATCTATAATCTATTTAATAGAATATAAATACTCTTCTTAAATTTTTTTTATAATAAACTCTTTTATAAAAAGAACTATATATTTATATATAATTAGAATAAAATAAAATTATAAACTAAAAAATATAAAAAAATGAAAAAATATAAAAATAGTAGAGTGAAAGCTTCTTTTAAGGTACGACTTTTAGTATATATAAAACGCTATACAAGCACTAGGCCACTCTCGCAGTTCAACAATCATAAACCGATAAAAATTGTCAAGAAATTTCAACAAGAAGACAAAGGTGTCATCCATTTCAGAGTTCCAAATTAAATATCCAGGGGTATAAAATTAGAGTTTTGATGTCTCGGGGTGCCCCCCTTTCTAAATACCCAGATACCAAAATTCGCGAAAGTAGAGAAACCCTCAAAGATATCTTTGAAGCCCAATAGCGCCTCCCTTCCCCTTTCCCTCCCTTGCCCCAAAAACCAATAAAATCCCAGACGCCACTTTGTCAAACGACTTCCTGCTCCGAAAAGGAAGTCGTGAAATGAGGAGAAAAGATATAAGGTATTCAATTACTCCCATTCCCTGCCATGCCCGTCGCACTAGCGCCAGGGGGCTGAGGACCACCACCCGGCTTCCCCTTCTTCTCCTTCTTGGCCCACCGTAGTCCGCACGCATTACAGAGCGTCTTCGGTCCGCTAGGTCCTTTTCGCCATTCGGGAGATTCGAGTGTCCCTTCATGATATCAGTTAATAAATTCCTATATAGAAAAGAAAAGAAAAAGAAGAAATATACCAAAAACGAGAGAGGTACTACATAGAGAAAGAAAAAGGAAAACTCACCACAATCAGTACACACATACTCATCCGGAAGCTTCATCTTCTTCCTCTTATCATTCGCCCTCGCCTCTTTATCCGCCGCAATCGCAATCCCCGCATCCCCTCTTATGAGCGCAGGACTCTGATCCCCCGTACTGATCCCCTGACTCCTCTCGCCATCTTGATACCTCAAACCCGTAAGCATCTCAATCGTCTCGATATGTGTAGCTCCCTCGTATCTCGCCATCTTGTCACCGATAGAATCAGGTTTGCTGCCTGCATTTGCATCTTCGAGATTCTGACGGGTAAGAGCAATATTGAGACCCGCCGGTTTGGCGGGGGGTGGCATGGCTATATGATCTGGATTTGAAGAGTGAACTGGGACGGAGGTGGTGGATGTTCCGGCTCCTGTCTCCGTTTCCTCGGAGGCATTGTTTTCTGTTTGTCCGTTTTTGCTGTATGATTGTTGGGAGCCATCCAATTCCTCTGCCTCCTCCCTCTTCAAATCTTCAATGCGTCGTGTGAGACGCGCATTTTCAATCTTGTGTTCGAGGAAGGAATCAAGGAGGGCCGCGTTTTTGGTAGGATAAGGACGAGCCATCATGAAGAAACCTTTGCAAAAGCCAGCCGCGCTCGCTGGACCAAAGGTTGCGGCTTCCGAGGTGAGATGTGGGTGCCCGTGGGATTCGAAGATGGTGTATGTGCCATCCTTTTTGCGGAAACGGTAGAAGAAGCGGAGGGGGTTTCCACTGGCTATCGACTCGTTGAATTCACGAACAAAGATGCCGCTGTCGTCGGGGTGGATGTAGTCGACGATGAATTTCCCTACCAACTCGTCGGTGGGATAGCCTGTTAATTGAATTCCACTAGGAGAGAGATAGATAATTCTTCCATCAGGCGTCAAGATATGGAGAAAGTCTTTCAACTCCTCTACCACTCTCTGTGACCAATTCCTTCGTTTCGTGAATTCGGTCAAGGTGCTACTTGCTCCGAGAGTAGCTTGTGCACCAAATGGAGGACCAGTTGGTAGAGGCCCGGCACCTGCTACGGCGAGCTGTTTCTCGCCGGGACTGCCATCTGCTTTATTGGGGTCGTTGTCGAGATCATTCTCGTCTTGTTGGTCCATGTCATCCGGTGAGATGGTGGGGTTGAGGGTGTTGACATCCAGTGTCATGCCCTCGAGAGGGAGGCCATCGAAGTTGTCCAAGAGGTTATCCTCCAGCATACCTGTCATCGAACTATCATGGCCGTTGGAAGGGCCCTGGGCAAGGGAGCGGTCAGTGTATTGTTACTGTGAAAATGACGGATAGTGGAGAGGATGGTCGATGAGGCGAGGTGCAGTCTGGGGAAGCGAGGAAGAGGGGTGAGCAGTGCAGGACTGGGTGAATCTGAGGGGCGAGAGGGGGACGGCGAGGCTGAAGTAACATACTCGTACATACCTGTGAGGCAGCTAGGGACCCTGGGAGATCCTCGGTGTGGGAGTTGCGGTAGAAGAGGGCATTGGGATTGTTGGTGATGGCCATGGGCAGAGGGTTCATGTCCATATCGACGTCGATGAGGGGAGGAGGAGGTTGGGAAGACATGGTCGTCGAGATCGTGACCGTGACAATCGAGCTCCACTACTGTTACTGCTACTGCTACACAGGACAGCACACTCCCATCCCGGCATTGCCCTACACCTACGCCTACCCGAGTACTCGAGCCTTGAGTAACAACTGTGCACTACGGGCAAAGTATGTAGGTGCTTGATCCTCAATCTGAGCAGTCAATTCAGTCAAGTCTAGTAGACTCAATTAATTCCAGCCAACCGTCGAGGGAAAGAGAGACCCGGCAATGCAGTGTTGGTGATACAAAGTGATACAGGGTGATACAGGGTGGTACAGTATTGGTGTAATTGGGTGGCTCAGTGTGAAGGGCGTCGAGTGGGCGTTGACCAGCTATAGACACTACAGTAGAGTTACGGCTACATGCAGTTTTAGTGTCTTTAGGCTTGCTACTACTTCCCCGCTGTCGCGGAATCTCCTCCGGTGAACCTCTAGTAGTGTCTAGAGTAGAAAATAGAGAAGATAAAGAAAAATAGTAGAAAATTAGTAGAAAAATATAGAGGATTATATAATAACTTAATATAAGATATAATATATATTAAGTATTATAAGAGGTCTAAGTTCGTTTATTAGCTAAAGTACTATCTATCTAAATTAGTATATATACTACTAGAGACTATAATATTAAGTTATTATATATATTATTATATAAAAATAAAGCTATCTATATTCTCTATCTATTTAACTCTAAAAGTTATTATCTTTTCTATTTTTAATATACTTCTTAGCTATATCTCGAATATCTAAAGTAATTCTATTTATTATCTCTTAAGATATCTTATTCTACTCTTTCTTCTATACTATATATATCTCTCTTTTTATTATTAGTTTCTTAGATCTTAACTTAAGTTAAGCTCTAATATAGATCTAATAGTACTTAATAGAGTTAAGATCTAGTAACTAAGGTAGATAAAAATAGTAGCGAATAGAGCTATAAGCTAGAGTCTCTATTATACTCTAAGCTATATAAGAAGAAGTATTATCTATAGCTAAGTATATCTTCTTCTCTTCTCTAAGTCTCTTAAGTTCTTTTATCTAAGAAATAAGCTTTAGTTTAAAGTAAGATATATAAAGTCTATACTAATCTATCTCTCTCTTACTTCTATTCTTTTATATAATCCTTTAATTTCTTATAAAGACCTCTTTACTTACTCTCTATTTCTAGATAGATTTTCTTCTCTCTTCTACTAATCCTTCTTCTTTATAAATTTAGTCTACTAAGATATTATTCTTAAGAACTAATTCTAAGTCTTATTTTAGTTCTTAAGATTATTTAAGACCTCTATAATCTCCTTATCTATCTCGCTCTTAAAGATATAATATAGTCTCTTTTACTCTTAATAGATTATACTAAAGAACTATCTATTCGAATATCTCTTTATAGTCTCTCTCTTTATATCTTTATAGTAGTATTCTTTATATAAATTATACTAATATTAGTTAATTCTCTTAAGTTCTAACTAAATCGTAGTAGCGTCTATAAAGATAACCTATATAAGGTCGACCTCGAGAAGCTAATATACTATCTTAACTCGCGCTTCTATTAACTTAGAAGTTAACTCTAGCTTAAAGCTATCTTATATAAAGAAGTAACTAGTATTATATATAGTCTATTAAAGAGAGAATTTAAATAGATTCTTTAATTTATCTTTATTATTTTAAAGGTTGAGTTCTATAAGAAGAGTAAGGTTACTCTTTTTATAGCTATTATATAAGAAGATAATATAGTTAATAATATATTTATATAATACTAGAGTAAGCTTAAGAAAGTATCTAGATTATAGTCTATCTTTATAATTAATAATCTCTTAAAGAGGCCTCTCTTTAGTTCTACTACTTCTAGTTCGCTATATATTCTCTCTTACTCTTTAGTATATATCTCGAATAGCTCTTATAGAGATAGAAATATTAGAGATAGTTAGATTCTTCTATATTATAGCCTCTTATATAGAATTCTATATATCTAAAGATAAGACGATTATAGTATACTAACTAATAGAAATTTATCTTCTTTTAGTCTTATATACTCTATCGGTTCTATCTTTCGAGAAACGAAGTTTTTTAGCTATAATAGTATATATTAAATTAATAATAATTAAGTAGAGTATATTATTAATATTTAGATTAGAGCTAATAAATAAGCTTAGACCTCTTATAGTACTTAATATATATTACGTCTTATATTTAAGAGGTTTTATTATATACGTTCTAGTTTTAAGACTAATTTTTAGATAACTATTATAGTCTTCTAGCTTCTAGATATAATACTTTAGAAAATCTAAAAGCTTTATTAATAGATTAACCTTTAAAAGACGAGATAAAATTGTTAAAAATATATAGAAAGTTTTTAACTCTTTAGACCTAAGTAATTAATATGATATAACTTTCTATTTTCTTGAACGGAGCGTGAATCGGGATTAGGTTGTCGGTTACTTTCGTCATCACGTGCCGACCCGTCAAGGCAGCGCGTCAACCTACCTAGGCCTAGGTTTGATTTAAACATCTCTCCCAAACAACATCTCCCCTCCTCCCCTCCTCCTCCCCAACACCACCCCTTCCACCAACTCCTCCATACCTTCCATTACCTTCTTGTCATACTCATTTCCATCTGCGAAGCCCTTAGGGCATGCGACGGCGCCTTGTTAGGCAGAAGACAAGATGTAAGCAAACGAACTACTCCCACCAACACATCGCGCTCATACTAACTGCTACCCAGGTGTAAGAGAAAACGCGAGACCTCCGAGACCGAGTATGACACTGACATCGAGACCTTGGCTACAGCTCAAATCGATCAGTTGCGTATTGTGGGGTATGCAAGTTCCATATTCATGCTGCCATCCAAACCTTTACCTGCTCCTACAAACGACTGACACTTCTACTTCTCTAGCGTTCGATCCTTCAGCAATGTCACCCCCGAGATCATACAGTTCCATGCGCCCCTGACTCTGATTGTTGGATACAATGGTTCTGGCAAGACGGCATGTCTCCCGCCCTCGACAAGCTCCCCTCACGCCAGCTCGACCAGAAGCTAACCTTTGTTAGTCGATTATCGAATGCCTCAAATATGCCACCACTGGCGTGTTGCCTGCGGGTGCCAAAACGAATGGTGCCTTTGTACATGATCCAAAGGTAGGAACAAATCAGGACCGGATACTGAAAGATGGGGCTAACATCGTGGCAGCTTGCCGGAGAGAAGGAAGTCTTGGCCCAAGTCAAGCTTCAATTCAAGGATGCCAAACAGTCCAAGTTGGTCATTTCAAGATCTATTCAGCTCACCGTTGGGAAGAATAACACCAGAAAAACCAAAACTCTTGATAGCAACTTGGTGATGAACAGAGGAGCTGAGCGAACCAGTCTTTCAAAGCGTGTTGCAGAAATGTATGTCCAATCCTCATCACTGTCCTCCAATGAGAATTGCTAAAAAAGGAAAGGCATTCATGTGATCCCGCTGACTGGGGAATGTAGGGATGAGCTTATTCCAAAATACCTGGGAGTGTCATCCGCCGTCCTCGAAAATGTCATCTTCTGTCATCAAGACGAGTCTCTCTGGCCCATGAGCGAGCCTCTAATACTGAAGAAGCAATTCGACAAGATCTTCGAGGCGCAGAAATACTCCAATGCACTCGATAACCTGAAGAAGCTCCGGAAAGCTCAAGCTGAAGACTTGAGAAATCTTCGAGTTGAAGAAGAGCATCTCAAGGTAGATAAAGCAAGAGCTGATAGAAACAAGTCAAGATCAACAAAACTTCATGACGAAATCGCGACCCTAACCGATCAGATGTCTGGACTTGAACAACAAATCAAGGATGCCATTGATGATATGACGCAAAAGCAAGAATTTGCCAGTAACGCTTACAAGTATGTGAATGACCTCCAAAACAAGTCAACACAAGCACAATATACGAAGGGCAATGTCGATACATTGAAAGCCAATATGAAGGAGCTTACAGATTCCGATGAGTGGCTCGAGCAGACTCTTGCGAAATACGAAGAACGAATGTCGGAGTTCAATCAGGAACTGGAAAAGTTTCGCACTCAACACAACGCAGTCGAAGCTTTAATCAAGGATGCTGAGAAGCAATTGTCACAGAAGCAATCCGAAAAGGGTCAACTCATAGCTGAGAAGGAAAATTATGAACGACAAGTCGAGTCACGACTTGAACTTGTCAGAACCTCGGCACGTCAACATTCGATGCGTGGGTTTGACGGAGATATTGATGACGCTCAAGTCAAGGAGTTTGTTACAAAGATCCAGAGAATATCTCGTGAGAAGGACCGCGACTTGGAGAAGATTCAAAAGCAAATGGACGAGGAACTTCAGGCGAAGCAGGACGTTCTCACCAAACTTGAAACCAAACGATCAGCTCGAACTGGTGAGAAGGCAACTGCTCGACAAACCATCAATACCAACGAGAAAAAGGTCACTTCAAATCAACAAAAAATCAACCTCATCGTCATGGATGAAGGAACCAACGCTGCCCTGGAATCTTCTTACCGTGACATTCAGCAGCGCCTGGATTCTTTGCGCTCTGATTATGAAGCGGCGGACTGGGAGAATAATATTCGAAAGGCAGAAGGTGAACGGCGTGAACTTGGTGCTGAATCCGCGAGATTAAGAACAGAACTCATTTCAAGCAACAAGGCCGCAGAAGCTCAAGCCCAGTTTCAACTCGTCAGGAAGGAGTTGAAGGATCGACAAGCACGTCTCGAGACTATGCAAGCCACGTACCGTGACCAGCTGTCTACTGCAATCGGAAACAACTGGACCATCGATTCTTTGGAAGAAAAATTCGAGGAAGCTACAAGCAAGCGGGCCAGTGTTGTCTCTGATGCCAAGAAAAAGCAGGAAGAGCTGAGCCGGGAGCTGAATGGCCTTGACTATAAGCTCAAGACATCTCGCGATAATCTCAAGCGCAAAAAGGACGAGATGCGCAAATTGTCAGATGCGGTGATGAAGTCCATCACAAGAGAGGACGATTCTCCCATTGAGAGCGTTGATGAGTATCCCAAAGAACTTGCAGATTTGGAGTTTGAACGAAACAAGGCGAAAGCAGAAGTTGATAGTGGAACACACTTGCAACAGTTTTTCAAGATTGGAAAAGGCTCGATTGAGAAGCGCAACTGTTGTTCGTTGTGCGAGCGATCATTTGCCAATGGAACAGAGAAATCCAAGGCACTTCAAAAGATTGAAGAGAGACTCGAGCAGGTGAAGGATGATGAATTGGCGGAGCAACTGACTGAATTGGAGGCACAACTCGAAAAGGCAAATGCAGCCCGCCAACAGTACGACTCCTACAAGACAATCTCAGAACTTGATGTTCCATCGCTGGAAAAGGATGTGAAGAAGAACGAGTCGGAGAAGAAATTGCTCATCGAAAGCTTGGAACAGCAAGATATGGTTGTTTCCGATGCCATTGCCGTTCAGCACGATCTTGATAGCCTTGTCAAACCTGTTGGTACCATCATGCAGCTCAAGAATGATATCGCCAAGTATGAAGCCGACAGCCAACGACTTTCATCTCAACAGAAGTTTTCCGGCAGTTCTCTCAACACCGAAGAACTTGATCAACAAAGCACGGCTTGTGAAGAGAGTATTCGAGCACTCGAATCCAAGCTCAACAAGTTACGAAGCGACGAAAAACAAGCAAACTCTGCCATCAATCTCTTGGAAAAGGAGGAAGGCGAAGTCAATCAGAAGATGAGTACTGCAAAGTACGACTTGGAAAAGAAGCAGTCACTGTCTGATGAGATCAAGGATCTTCGAGATAACACTGCAAAGCTTCGTGAATCGATCCAAGCAGCCGACACTGAGCTCGAGTCCCTCGCCCCAGAGGTCGCAAAGGCCAAGGCTTCCTACGAAGACGTTCAAAGTCGGGGTCGTGCAAAGGAAAAACAGATTCAGACCGACAAGAACAATGTTGCCAATACTGTCCACAAATTCAAGTTGGTCGATGATGGCATCAATCATTACCTCGAGAATGATGGACTTGGAAAGTTGGCTTCCTGCGAGCGTGCGATTACCCGGATCGAGCAACAGAAACAAAATCATAATGATGAGTTACATGAAATTACCCAAAAGGGGAACGCCATCAAGCAGCAGACAGCTGATAGCGAGAGCAACCGTAAGACCATCGCCGAAAATATTCGTTATCGAAAGGAATCGAAGGACCTCAAGAAACTTCAACGCGAGATTGCCGAGTTGAAGTCCCGGAATGTCGAGGATGATTATGAACAACTCCAATCCGAAGCTGATGAGGCGGCCAAGGACCATCAAGACTTGGTGGCTCGACGAGGTCCTATTTCTGGTGAAATATCCGCCAAGGACGATGAACTTCTTCGCTTGATCGAAGAGTTTGAAAACTACTACAAGAACACCAATGATGATTTCCGAGCAGCTCACGTCAAGGCTGAGATCACCAAGGCTGCAGTGGACGACATGGCCAAGTATAGCGACGCTTTGGAGACGGCCATCATGAAGTACCACTCCCTCAAGATGGAAGAGATCAACCAGATTGCAGGCGAGCTCTGGCAACGCACGTACCAAGGCACCGACGTCGACACCATTATGATCAAATCCGAAAACGAGAATCTGGCTCAGAAGCGTAGTTACAACTACCGCGTCGTCATGGTCAAAGGCGATGTAGAAATGGACATGCGGGGACGCTGCAGTGCTGGACAAAAGGTCCTGGCTTCGATCATTATCCGACTCGCCCTCGCGGAGTGCTTTGGTGTTAATTGTGGAGTTATTGCGCTGGATGAGCCGACTACTAATCTGGATACCGATAATATCAAGGCGTTGGCGACGAGTTTGCATTCTATTATTGAGCAACGACGACATCAGAGTAATTTCCAATTGATCATTATCACGCACGACGAGGAGTTTTTGAAGGCGATGAACTGCTCGGATTTCACGGAGAGTTATTGGCAGGTTAGTCGGTCGAGGGATCAGAAGAGTCAGATTAAGCAGTGTGCGCTGAGCAGTATTATGTGAGGAACAGTGGAGGGGGGTTTCATTTCAATTTGTGAGCCGAGGGGGATTAAGGATCATATGTAAAATGGACTGTGGGATGCATGTATACTGGTGCTTTGCGCATATTCGATTTTGCCTTCTGAAAGCGAGCGTACGGAAGCATTTTCGCATTTGCATTTATTGCTTGGTGTTTTTAGGGGTCTGGGGCATGGGGTGTCAAGGGATTTGCAGTTAATGATACTTGGTGGGGAGAATCTAGGAATGAGAATCTTCTGCCTTTTAGAATGCCTATGCCTGTTTTTTTCTTCCTTTTTGGTGGATTAGTGATCTTGTGTGAAGTAATTGAGGCAGTGTTTGATTTGGTGTGTGGGGAAGCTTATTTTTACCCCTCTATTAGGCCGCCTAACTTTTTAATTGGAAGAACAGCCGCGCTGTAAATAAGCTGATGGATTCCTTCAATCTGCACATCTCGACACTGTCGTGCTGCACAGCTATCATTAATCCCGGGGGCTGGAGGGGAGGGGAGGGCAGGAGAAGGCTTGAATGGTGCTTGTTTCTGTTGCTTAAGTGGTTAGTGCTGACTATAAGCACTTCAAAAACGTGCGGCTCGCCACGCTAGAAGCAGAATTAGGCTTACATAGCCGAGTGTTGCATGGGCAGTGTTCCTGCGTCTTGCACGCGTCTAATTCCGAATGGTTTCTTCAGCCCCTGGGCCCACGTTGGGACCATGACATTGCATTGCAGCGCGTTAAAAAGTGCTGCTCCATATTCAGAGAGGGGTTTTCTCGATGAATTATGAATTCCATCAAGGAGTTCCGAGTTCAAGAGCGATAATTTGACGGTTGTATTATTGCGTTTTGTCCTTCTTTCCCCCACCTTCACGGGAAAAAGCAACGCTTGTTCTATCTTTAGTTGTCCGCCCTATGATTATTACACTCTACATTTTCCCCGCATCCTTCCATTTTATTTCAGTGTCACGAGGGTTGCATAATAAGCATCCCACTCTAGTAAGCGGGTATGTCTTGTATTCTAATAAGGGATTTTTATTGGAAACAGAGGGCGTTCAGGCCCAAATCTTTTAGTGCGTTATCTCCGATAGGTAATCAAAAAAGAATATTGGAGTGTAGTTCAGTTTATGGGTCTTAACCTTTGAAATCTATATATTCATCTCTCTTTTTCCCTTTGATAGCAGTTTACTTCATCATCCTCGTCTTTCTCTTCCTCTTTCCTTGTCACCTTTTTTCTTTTGCCCTTTTTTTCTTTTACTTTTCTTGAATTCTTGACTCCCTCACTGTCATTAAATCTCTTTTTCTCAATCTCCTTTACACGATCTTTCACAATGCACGTCTCACAGCAAAAACAAGCTCTTGCGAGCATCATACTTTCGCACGCCATCTCAGTCTCCGCGGCACCCGCTAATCCAGTCACGCTAATTACCCCCAGCGTCTTCGCAGTCCAGCCAAACCAAGGAGGAGACAAAGCAGATGACTGTGGAGGAGGTCCCATCAAGTTGAACAAGGATGTCTGGGCTTCCCATAACATGGACAATCTGATCAGCGGCATGTTCTCTGCTGGTTCCTCGGATGCCAATTTCGATTTCCACCAGGTGTTTGCCAACAAGTATGGCGTCGACTTTTATTGTCCTAATAGTTTCCAAAATTGTCAGAGTGAGCCCTCGAGTTGTAGTTCTCTTACGGGATCTACGGCGGATAAGGAACAGGGTTGGCTTGGTATCAAGGCTATGATGAATGTTCAGGAGATGTACCTTCAGTATGAGAAAGGTATGGATTTTCATATGCTCGGTATAGGGAATTCTGTGTCTAACTTCAGTTCCAGTCATTTCCAACTCTGTCGATGGTCTCGGTACTTTGATCACCGATTTCCAAACCGTAAGCTGGCACAAACTCTCCTACTCGCTAGATATAAACACTAACCGAATAACAGAAGTTCGCACCAGCAAATGAAGGAGCCGCCCTCTCCGCCAAAATCTGGTCCCACGTCCTCTCCAACGGCCTCGCCGTAGTAGGAGCAGGTGTCGCTTTCATCAATCCAGTCGCAGGAGCAGCAGTCGCCAGTGTCGGTGCCGGTCTAGGAGCATTCATGGATTCCTCCAACGACGCCAAAGACGCCGCCGTCCCCCCAGAACTCGACGTCCTCAAGGTCTCCGACCTCCTCCCCATCATCAAGCAATCGGGCCTCAGCAGCGTCGAAAGCTCCCACAACGCCACCTTCTCCAACGGCAAATCCGGCAGCACCACCACCGCGACGATGAAGGATCTCCTCGCCAATGGCGTCTTCTCTGGTGGTGAGGTTCTGCAAGCGTATGCGAATCAGGGCTTGGATGATTTCTACTCGCGCTTTATGGCTATTAAACTCCTGCAGGCGTTTTGGGCTAGTCAGGGGGCGTTCTTTGTTTATATCCCTGGTGTTACGAAGGATTGCGCGAAGTGGCATAAGAATACGGGATCCAAGGATGTGCTGAGGTTTTGTGGTGCGAATGGGATGTTGATCATGGCTGCTGTGGGGTCGGATGGGGGGTTCACTAGTCCTGGGGGGGCGTCGAATGATAATGTTGCTTCGATTGGGAATTATGGGATTCGTATGTTTTTCTCCTCCTCCTTTTCATTATCCTCTCCTCTCTTTCTTCTTCCCCTTTCATATTTTCCAATTATCAAGAAGTGACGATAACTAACACATTCATCAGAACTCCAACAACTCTACGCCTCAACCTACGACCTCTACACAACCCACGGACTCACAGCCCAAAACGAGGACCCAGTCTACTACTTCACCTCCCTCGCCAACAAATACGTCACAGGCAAGGACGCAAATGGCGCATACTCCTCCGCTGGTTTCTTCTCCCTTCCCGTTTGTGAGTTGAAGGCCTGGAATTGGAAGCAGAGTGATAATATGGGGACTAAGTCTCCTCCTTGTGATTGTCGTAAGTAACTCCTTGTTTCCCCCTCTTTCTCCTTTCAATTATTCCATCCTTTGTTTTTCTATCTATTTTTATTTTCCGAGGGGAAAGGGTAGAGGTTTGTTTAGTGGGGATATAATGGCTGACATTTGCAAACAGTATGTGCTACTGATGCTTGGGGACATAAATTCATTGATTCTGCGCCGGCGAGTGTGCAGAATTGGATTAAGAGTGGGAAATGTCCTGCTTGTTCTTAAGGGATGGATGTCTTCCGTGCTTGGTCTTATTGAAGAGTAAGACTTTGAGGTTATTGTCTCTTTTATTGTCTTTTTCCGGGGGGGGGGGGTAATTTTGGATGTTTGGTGTGGGGTTTGATAGGAATAGGGAGATTGAAGGAGCATTTGTTTTTTGTAGAATAGGAGTTGTATTGGTTATTATTATTTTTGGTTCGGTTTACTGTTTTACTTTGAATTTTGGTTTGTATATTAAGAGGTTATCTATTAAATCCTCGCTTTTTGACGATATGAGGTTTTATGTAGAAGTCATTATTCTAATATATACTCTCTGAAAACATTGTAGTATAGTTTAAAGGTTGTACAATAGTAGCATAGTACTAGAATTCCAGTCTATAGATCTTAAGGTTCTAAGTTTTAAAGGAGGAGGTTATTTATTCACTAAATAAGCGAGAAGAATTGTTGCTTAGCAGTACTGTTATGGGAAAACATGGATACATTCGTGACATCAATTACGATCGATAGAACCTATGAGATACAAAATTGTCAAATGAAATTTGATCAGTTAATGAGTGTTTATCACCCCCACCCATCTCCCTTTCCTCCTCTTATAAACGACTTATCTTCTATAAGTCGATTGTGCAGAAGAGTGGAATCTTCGGTAGGAAAAGAGATATCTGTGATTGGGGGAAGTAAAGAAAAAGAAACAGTAGTAAATTCATCAATCATAGGATATCGTTCCTTGCCACGGAGAGAGGTTGGATCTCTCGTCCCGCTCCTCCTGTAGTCTCTTTTGCCGGCCCTAACCCAGTTCAGTATAATGGGTGATTGCTCCTACAAATTATAAAAACCAGTCAGCGCACCGACCCAATGTGTAGCCTCTCTTCCTCTTTCCTTTTTGGTCTAAATTTTTTTTGCGTTGTGATTTCCCTTCCCGGGGAATTTTCAGTGTGATCTCGTGATTGGTACCATGTTTGAGTTGGGATGTGTTCGTTTGATATGTCTCTTTGCATTGTCAAGTCGACCAAAAGGAGGGTTGCAACCCCCCATTCCATAGAAACACGAATCGTGTGGACAGTGATATACGGCACCTTCGTCATCAAGTCCATGAATTCGGATGTGGCGTGTAAGGTCTCTGGATGTTGCTGCAGGGTGTTGACAATGAGGGCAAATATGAGGTTTGGCATGCGTGTCAAGGTGTTTCCTTTGGAAAAGATTAGAATTTTATCTTGTAATAAGGAGGCCTTTTTTTACCTTAGGAGAGCTGAAGTAGCGTAAGTCTTGGAGCAGCTCGACCATTGGCACCTTAATTGGGACTTTGAATGAGTGCGGAGGTGATTCCTGATTTTAGTGATAAGCGTGGTTCTGCAAATTGAGTTGGGATATTTTACCTCAGTTGTGACACATCCTCGCAGAGGTCCGAACAGCTTCCCCAGCGGCATCGTCTTTCACCCGGACTTTTCTTTCGCTTAGGATCCGAGCCAGAGCCTTGTGAGATGCTCGACGATTTTCTTTTCGGTGGTAGTGATAGGCTGGAACCGGAGTCAGTTCTTTGCGGCGAAAGAGAGACTGAAACCTGGTTTGAAAAAGGTGATTCTGATTGGGACAAAGGCGTTTTCGTGGGGTCAAAAGCGGTGATGCCAGAAGATTCGAGTGCAGTGTCCTGTTCTGAACTGTCCTGCCACGGATTGCTTTTTTGATGAGGATTTTCGACCATTTGATGGTCGTCGTGGGAAGTAGTCGACTCGGTACTTCCCCCACTGCCTAGAAGAAAGCAACTAGGAGGAAGACCGAATGAATCACCCGTGGTATTGGGTTCTAATTGACAATCGTTTGTTGCGAGAGGCTGTTGAGACTTGGAACCAGTAAAAACATCATCTGAGAGTGTCCTTTTATCGTAAGAGAACCCAGGGAAGTCGGGAAAAACAAAAAAATTGTTTGAGGGAGAATCAAGGGAAGGGAACAAGTCCTGAACAACGCAATCTTCGAAAAAGTTCGAGAGGCTATCATCGTTAACTACCAAGTCTAGATCATGGTTTGCGTTGATAACGCTCTGGTCGGGCTGAAGAACCCGACCGGGCGAGTATAGAAGAGAAGTTTACCAATCCTCGACGAGGACTGGCGTTGGGAAGTTGTGCCGAATGCGTTTCTGAGAAAGTTGTCTGAATCTAACAAGAGGCATCGCGGGATTAAATGCTTGAGTCGGGAAGGCCTCCAAGTCTCCAAGGTTGACTGGAGGCCCGCCGTTCATTTTGCACGTGTTATTGTCACAAGGCTTTGTGGCTGACTGAAAAATATCTGCATGTCACAAAAAATAGTAGGCGGGTTATTATATGGACTTTGATTCAAGTATTTATTAATTTTGCACAACAAGCAATATATTTCCAATGTACCCCCAGGGCATCATCCTTACTCAGCCAAGGTTCTCAACCTACACTTTCGATTGTGCATCCTCTGGACAGGATACATTATCATACCTCCAGCAGCTACCACGAAAGCCGCATCTGTAAATCCCTTCCCCTCATCGCCCGTTGCAAACGATCGCCAAAAGCCTATAGCGACACTCGCTAGCGGAATCAAGATCCAAAATGAGACGAGTATTCCACATGTTGGACAAGTTTGCTGTAGTATGTCTTCGGAACAGCGATCTAAGGCAGTAAAACCATCGCCAGAGCCTTCTTCTAACGTCCTAATTGAGGTTTCTTGAGCAACCCGTGGGGGTGATGGTGTTGAGTTTCGTAGGTACAGTCTCCCTCTTCTACGTTTCGAAAGTCTCAGCAGTCCTAATGCTTCCCTTTCTTCCTTTATCAAATGAGCATGGTGCTGTAATAGTAGTAGTTCAACGTACATCTGATAATCGCCGTGGAACCACGAATTCAAACTCGTCAAGACGTAACTGAACAATCAATCAGCCACATTTTTGGGTACTTAGACGCTACGGACAGTGACACGGAAATCATATTCCCCAAATTTCTCGGTGAGAAAACCTTCGACGATGTTCTTTGACAAGCGGTAAGTCGGATACGAATCCGAAACCCAAGCATATCTTTCTCTACTGCTTGCCCGCGACAGTTGTGACGCTTGTGATGGAAGGGATATAGCGACACCACTGCCTTCCGGAACTGCTTCGTTAACTATCACTTGTGACGGCGAGGCCGGTTGTGAGGAAGGATGCAAGTCCTTATCTGAGATAGTTTGCAACTCCATGCTTCGCGGTGGATTTGATGAGTGCCGTCAAATTTTTGGGATCGTTTTCAGTCGTAGGAAGAGTATTATGAGCTGAGGTGGCTGTGTCAAACAGCGCTGAATGTGGGATCCGACTTGGTCAGGAAAAACAAAATACACACACGTGATTACCTTCTAAGAATCATCAAATCAATAGTTACATCCTAATTGTAAATGTAAAATGTTGTTGCACTAGTATATCAGTACATGTATAGCTAGGATTATTACCATATTCGACATAGATCTTTTGCAAATGCAGATCGAGAAGACAAGAGTTACTTGAAAGAGGTTCTGATATTGGGAAATGTCCATTTTCTCCCAGTAGGTAACTTCTCCGAGATGATGCAAAAACTTCGTGTTTCCCAAAATTGCAACCATTTTCAGCCTTGGCTATTATTCCATTCCATTATTTTCCAAGCTCCGAAAACCGTAACCTATCCTCACAACCTAGCTTTCTCCCCCTTGCCTTCGTTCCTACCCCCAACACTCAAAGTTAGCACAGTCCCCAAGAATCCCCCAGAATCCCCCGTATTATCCCATCCTCTTCTCTCTATCATCTCCCCTTCGTCCCCTTCCCACTTTACTCTAACAAAGAAAACAACAAACCTTACAAATGCGCCACACATTCAATCTCCACATCCGTTCCAAGCGGTAACTCAAAAACCGCAACACAAGTCCTAACAGGCTTTGGGTTGGCGGTGAACACTCTGGCGTAGACCTCGTTCATGGCGGCGAAATTCTCCATTTTGGTGATAAATACGTTGACTTTTTTTCGTCAGCAAAATGAATGAGGCGGAGAATGTGAAGAGGGAAATAGGGTGGAGGTGGAAGGAAATACCTTTGACACAGTTATCGATTGAAGAACCGGCTGCTTCGAGAACTGCTGCGAGATTCTTGAGGACTTGTTCCTGGAGGAAATTAAGTCGAGTTAGCAGGATATCCTTCAGATGGAACGAAGAAAGGAGTAAAACGAGTGGAATACTAACAGTGCGAGGTCCGACTCCACCTTCGACCATCTTTCCAGTTGCTGGATCAACTGTTTGGATTGAAGTTAGCTTTAAACTTCTTAGAATATGGATATGAAGATTCGAGAATATCAAAAACAGGAGATATCAAAAACAGGAGACTCCATGAGAAATCTAAATGAAAGTACTCCTCATCAAAACACCCCAAACATCCCAAAAACTCAAAACCCAATCCAAATCTCACCCCTCATCTCCCAATGAAAAAAAAACCGGAAACCAAGAACCAACAAAAAAAAATTACATACCCCCAATACTCCCCGAGCAATAAACCATGCCCTGACATTTAACAGCCTGCGAAAAAAACGCCAGAGGAGCCGGAGCTTTATCCGTGAGCACAGCTTCCTTTTGAACCATTTTGTCTTTTCGTAATTTACTCGTTACCGATATCGATGAGAGCTGATATTGATGAGATGATAATACTTGAAGATTGAGTGACGAATCTTTTCCTTTGTTGATAAATTTTTCAAGGGAGTGTAGATACTGGAGGATGTGAGGTGGTATGGAAGGTGGGGTCTTTCTAGCTGAAGCTAAGGTGTTTGTAAAGTGGGGTAGGTGGGATGATAGGTTCCGATGCAGGACTGTTGATAAGCAACCTAAGGAGAGTACGTGGTGTGTGTAACTATTAAGGTACGTACTTTACTGTAAATAGAATGGTATAGTGAATAGTATATCTACCTTTGTATACCCCGTTAGTGGTTGCTGGGTTAGAACTCGGGACTTGGAGGTTGAACTGTAACTTTTTAACTTTTCCTGCCTGAATGTTTGAACGAGAGAATTATAAAAGCTTTCTTAAAATTCAAATTCGAACGGATGCTTAAGGGATAGTATTCATACACCCATCAGAAGAAAACCCCCAGTTACCTAGCATACTTAGAACGGAAAGAGCCCAACGAAGCAATCCCTCCTCACATCTTACTAGGCATTCTCATTCCCCCATCAAGTCGAATCACAACACCATTAAGCATCAAATTCTCAATACTATGCGTAACCAATTGTGCAAATTCGTGCGCTTTTCCAGGTCGTGCTATCACAAGATATTAGCCTTTTTTCCTCACTTCTATTTCTTATCTCCTTTACTATTCGCAATAACGAATACAAGGAATGACGGGAAGCGGGGAAGGAAACACTCACCGGGAAACTCCATAACCTTCAACAAACTAGCCTTAGCCTTCTCTCCCATCGTGGCAGTCATTCTTGAATCAAACATACTTGGCGCGATAGTGATAACGCGGATTCCGTACCGGGATAGATCTCGTGTGAGAGGGAGAGTTAGCGAGCGGATTGCGCCTTTGGATGCTGCGTAGGCGACTTTGAAGAAAAAAAGGTTAGTTTTTTATACAATGGAGTTGGATAGTGGTGATGAATTGACTGAATGGGAAAGTTTAGATAGATCAGATGGATAGATCAGATGGAAGGAATAGAACAAAGAAATGGATAAATCGAATGGAATAGATAGGGCAAAGGAAAGAAATATGATACCTTGTCCTGTCTGTCCGTCAAAAGCTGCGGAGGAGGAAACCATTATTATTACTCCTCGCTCGTTATCTGACGAGAGTTTTACGGTTGCCATGTGGGGGGCGATTTGGCGGATTAGGTCGAGGGTGCCGCGAACGTTGACGGAGAGGACGAAGTCGAGGTCTGAGAGGGGGAGAGGCTCCATGTGGCGATTGAAGATCTGTTGCAGTTAGTTAAATGTGAGACTTGGGGAGTTGTTACGGGGCGGGTGATGGGGTCTTATGGCAGAATAAAAAGACAAGAAAGTATTTGAAAGGTTAGGGAATTTGAGAAAAAGTAGATTGGGGAGGGCATACGCGATTTCTTCATCTTCGAAATCTGATCGTTTTTCTGACATGCGAAGACATGAGGAGTGTAACAAGTTGGTTGTACATGAAAGCCTGCAGACAAAATAAAATATATGCCAATAACACCTTGACCAGGAAAATTTTGTGTTCGAAAAGAGAAAGAATGCAAAAAAGCAATATTGAGTTCCACATGCAACACCACCTCGCGTATCACAAGCATCCCCCACCAACGTCATCACTGAATGACCTCTTATATGAAGACAAGCTGAGTATATGAATTTACCCTCTTCAAAAGACTTAAAGAAGATAAATCAGCGGCAAAGACGAGAAATAATCACCAACCTTTCCAGGATTTCCGACTCCAGCAGCCGTAATAACCCCTCCAACCTCTTTGCCCGTCTCCTTGACCCACTCCAAAGTCCCCTTGACCGCAGCGGCAATACTCTCGGTATCAGTAACATCAGTTTCAAAGAACTTGATCTTTCCACAGCCAATTGCTTGGATGACTTCATCAGCATGCTCAGGACTCATGTCCAAGATGGCGGCATATCCTCCTGCCCGGCAGATGTCTTCGACACATGCTCGACCAAGTCCAGAGGCTCTAGGAGGCTGTTGTCAGTACGGGGTTTCAATGAAAAGAGAAGGGAGTTGGACACACCCGCCGGAAACGAGGAAAGTTCGACCTTCAATCTTCATTTTGAATTATTAAGAAAGAAGAGATTGAAGCATCAACTCTGAATGGTGTTGAGAAGTGACTTCTTCCATCACATCAGCCGAGGTGTAAATAATACCCCCTGTTCAGATCGGACCTTTGCTGCGAATCACTCCGATGTGGCTGTGCAGAGTGGGGGCCACAAGGCTGGTGGGTCGAGATAAGGAGAGCAAGGCAATCCCAATAACGACATCGTGCATCACCAGAAAAATCAACACAACAATTCACACCAGCAGACAAGCCATTCGGAGTACATCCCCTTCTTCGCTCATACACCAAGACAATACAAGCATAGAAGGGAGATTTACACGAAAAGATGGTTCGACCGAGAAGGTCAAGCGCGGCAAGCGAGGAGAGTGCTGGTACAGCAAGAGATCAGGTTTGTTGCGAGAGTGAAGAGTATAAATAGTGAGACTGACGAGAATCCAGGAGTTGGGGAGTATGTACGATTACCTTGCCAAAATCATATTACTTGGACCCAGCGGAAGTGGAAAGTAGGTTGCTCTTTATTCCTCCATAATAACTTGACAAACAAACGAGAAACTGACCCGGATATTGCAGGTCTTGTATATTACACCGCTTCGTCAAGAATGAATGGCGCGTCCTCTCCTCCCAAACAATCGGCGTCGAATTCGCAAGTAAAATCATCAAAGTTGGCACCGGAGCGCGAAGGAAAAGGATAAAGCTCCAAGTATGCTCTACCTGCCCCCTCTTCCCCTCTTCCCTCGATGGCATACTTATATATCCAAGCTCTGGGACACAGCAGGCACAGAACGATTCCGCTCCGTTTCAAGATCCTATTACCGCGGAGCAGCAGGCGCCCTCCTAGTCTACGACATAACCTCCCACAGCACCTTCACCTCCCTCCCCTCCTTCATGAACGATGCCCGCGCCCTCGCCTCTCCTGACCTCACACTTCTACTAGTAGGCAACAAAGTCGACGCCTGCGAAAACGCAAACCTAATCGACACCTCCGTCCCCCCCACAACCCCCTCCAGCATCTCCAGCAAATCCTCCTCCTACCCCTTCCCCGGCCCCTCCTCCGTCTCCTCAACCTCCAACATGAATCTCGGCCTCGGCACACAACTCCGCGCCACCGTCGCAGACGGACGGGAGATAAGTAAAGAGGAAGCGAGCAAATGGGCATCCTCAAATAACATACCCGTCTCCATGGAGGTATCCGCGCTCTCGGGGGAGAATGTCGAGGACGTCTTTGGACGCTTGGCTAGGATGATTCTTACTAAGATTGAACTGGGGGAAATCGACCCGGATGATCCGATGAGTGGGATTCAATATGGGGATGGGGGTTGGAGTGGGGAGGGGGATGGGGCGAGTGTCAAGAGTGGTATGACGGGGGATGGGGAGGGGAGTGGTGCGCGCAGGCGGAATACGAAGAAGAAGAGGGGGTGGGGGATTGGGACGGGGGGGATGAGGGAGTGGGAGGAGGTTTTCACGTTGAGTGGGAGTAATAGGAGGAGGAAGGGGGGTTGTTGTTGATGAGGGGTTTTTATTGTTGATATGGGGTTTTCTTTTTTTACAAGCGGGGTTTGGTGGTTTTGAGTCTATATTCTTTTTCTTTGGATTATGGCGTTACGGATTCCTAACGACTGCATCACGGCAGCTTGCCTGGAAAGATATCTTGAGTTTTTTTATACCATGGTGGTCTTTTTGTTGTGTCTCTGGCGAAGCGAAGCACTTTGGCGAAGAGAGAAAGGTAGTTAATAAGGGGTTCATAGAGATATCGTAGAATATATAATACTGTTCTTTATACACTCTTGAAGCCCTATTTGTGAACTTTTAGCAATTCTTGGTCGTTTAGAATAGTGAGGAGCTGTATATTTCTTGTTTAAATAATAGTTTCCCTACATGCTTCCCGGCTTACCCATAGTTTACCCACGATTTACTCGTAGCTTACTCATAGCTTACTCGGTAACGTGTTGTGGTCACTTCTATTTACTAGCTTCCTTTAAAACTAACTCGTTTATTCGCACGCCCTATCAAATTCCCGAGTGCTTAAGTGCCTTCGAGTGCTACTTATTCTACACCAGTTGAAGTTCATTGGCCCTTTTCACTACCCACAAGACTTTCTTTTAGCTGGTATTTGTGCACAGTTAGTTCTAACAAAAGGATCCGAAAAACGGGAGATCATAACTTGCGCGAGAAAAAAAACGTAAATTACTAATAAACATCTCCACGAAAAAACTCCCATACCAAGTACCGGTACTGCCTCGCGATCGCTCCCAAACTTTGCTAAATCCCACCGAATGGCTCAAAAAACAGACGCGGAAGTAGAAGGAATAAAATAGAATAAAGATATCACCCCTTGATTTCTGGTAATCACATCCTAACAAATACAGTTCCAAAGTACGAGATATCTCACTTCTTGTAAGCTCTCTCAATCTCACCCTTGTACTTCTCCACTATACCCCTTCGATTAAGTTTATTCGTCGCAGTGACTAAGCCCTAAAGATAGTTTTATATATTAGCATGTCACTCTCTCCGTCTTTCCCTAGACCACTGAAAGAAAGAAAAGAAGAACTTACATTAACAGGCGTCCACTCCTCATCAGCAAGCACAATCCCCACCACAATCTCCATACTCGAAAGACCAGCCTTCTTCCCAATAGCCTGAACCTGTTTCAACACCTCCTCCTGGATCTTCGGGTCATGAACCAGGTCTCCGATCCCGTGACCTTCGACCCCGAGAGTTTTGGCGAGTGCGATGAGGGCTGGTTCTGCGGGGACAATGATTACGACGGGGTTTGTTTCGGTGATGGAGGCGTAGACGCAGAGGTTTGCTACGATGGTTGCGGAGCGGTATACGGATTCGAGCTAGAGATGGTGAAATATTAATCTCTGCCTACTATTCTCGTGATATGAAATTTCTTGTATGAACAAGATTTCATCCAACTCATTCTTGTAAGGAAAACGAGGGTACAGAAGAAAAAACTAACCTTCTCCAAAGCAATATACTCCCCATTCAAAGTCTTCACCAAATTCTTCTTCCGATCAATCACCTTCAAATGTCCATTCGCATCAAACTCGCCAATATCCCCCGTCATGAACCAGCCGCCTTCGGCGATGGCTTCCTTGGTTTGCTCCTCGTCTTGGTAGTATCTTTTCATGACGCTGGGTCCTCGGATCCAGATCTCGCCTTGGGCGTGCGGCTTGTTGGTGGAGAAGTAGCCGGCGTCGGGGAAGTCGACGAGTTTTATTTCTATGGTGGCGGGGATGTCGCCGTGGGCGTCGACGGTCCAGGAGCCGGGGTTGCAGAGGGCTCCCATTCTGTGGGGGTGTTAGTTGAATTGGGGAAAGGGTGGGACTTGGGGGAGTGAAGAAGGGGAGATGAAGAACGAGAAGCGAAGAAGAGGAAGTAAAGGGGAAGTGGAGAAGAAATGAAGGAGAGGTGAAGAAGGAAAAATTGAAGAGAAGGGAGAAAGTACGCTGAAGTTTCAGTCATTCCGTAGCCGTTTATCATAGGGGCTATGGCGAGGGAGATGAACAGTTGAGTTTCTCGAGCTACTTGTGCGGCTCCGTTCATACAGAATCTTAGACGGCCTCCGGTAGCTGCTTTTACCTTGTTGAATACGATGATATCCAAAACTGCGGATCCAGGGAGATTATTTGCCATGAGAAATCTAAAGTCATCAGCATTTCGGTTAGGTTATACATTTTACAAAACTTACTTCTTCAAAGAATAGGCACCCCAAAAGATCTTCTTAGCAATAGGACTGCCACCTTCGACTCTTGCAACGATACCCTTTTTGACTTGCTCCCAGACTGCTGGGATACCGACGAGAAGAGTGGGCTTGTATTCCTCGATGTCGCCCTTGCAATTTCGACAGTTGGCTTGAGAGAGTGTACGAATAGAACCGTAACCCATGGTTCCTCCCCAATAAAGACAAGCATTCTCAAAGACAAACTCGAAAATGTGTGCTAATGGTAGATATGTCAAGAGAGAATCACCAGGTCCTAGGCAATCTCCTACCGAACTGTCTGCTCCAGCAACTAGAAAATAATCAGCATGGTCACCCCGCATCCGAACTTCGTGGAATAAATACCAGCTGCAACAACATTTGCATGAGTCAATTCGACTCCCTTGGGTGTACCTCCAGAACCGGAAGTATACATGATACAGGCCAGGTCTTCGCTTTTCGGGGGCACAGGACTGACTGGATTTACAGCACCCGTCTGTCTCAAATCCTCATAGCTGAGAACAGTCAGGTGATCGTGAGAATCCCGCAACGTCTGTAAATCGGCTTCATCAATTTCGTTTTCTGCATCCGTGTTGTAGATGATGAACTGGATATCTTTGGCGTCTTTCAAAGTGTTGATGAAAGTTTTGATGAGATGGGGTTCCAGAAAGATAGCTTTGGCTCGAGTAGCCATTAGAGATGAACGGAGACCCGCCTCCCCCAAGGTATCATATGCTGTGACTATCGCCATGGACTGTGACATAGTTCCATGAGCCATGGAAAGCCAGTGAGCACTGTATTTCCATTAGAATGATTCAAATCTCACTTCATAAAATATCTCACCTTGTAGAAGCAAACATATGCACCCTATCCTCGGCCTTCAAGCCCAACTTCCTCAACCCCGCCCCTAACTGCAATACCAGCGTCTCATACTCCTTGAAGCTCAAATAAGTATACCCACTCAGCTCAAAATAAGTCCACATCTTGTCCACCTCCTGCACCTTCCCATCGACCATCTTCTTTACCTTCTTCGTCTCATGGTGCTTCTTGATGAGTTTTCTCGAGCCAACAGCCTTCCGATCCCCATATTTCTTGGCACTACTCCTGACAATGTCGAAAACTGTAGCAATGTTCTCCTCATCGGGCGAAATCAGAAGTTTTTCTGGGGATCGGATAGAACGGCGGGGTATTGTCTCACCAGAGACCGGAGTGGCTCCCGGAACCTCGACTGTGAATGGTGGTTTGTTGAGCATGTGAGCTTCCAGGAAGGCGGTTTTCAGATTAGGCGCCATCTTGGAGATGATGCTCCTTGATTATGTGATATGTGTATCTGATGTAGATGAAGATGTTTTGGTGTTTTAGTCGGAGGTTGAGAAGGTGGAAATTGATGGAATGTCCGGAGTTTGGTTTTGGTTTCCTTTTCCTTGTCACCGTGGCTCAGCGCTGGGCGGAAAGCCAACCTGGAAGTGCTGACCTGGTTGCCTCAGTTGGGAATGCCTCACGTGTCCAATCACGGTTTGTTCCTGGCATGAAATTACCAATTACCCAAGATTAAGAGCCAATAATATTGGCCAAGAGAAACGCCAAAGAAGTGAGATGGTGAGAAGGGGTTCCTGCGATAGGTAGGCTGCAAGGGAAAGGAGGTTGCTAAATAGAATGTGGGAGTGTTGTGATTGGTTCCCAGCAAGCCCTCTATCAGCAGTGCACTAACTTATAAACTGACCCCAGGTTTTTGTTAATCCACTGTGAGTCGTGAGTATTTGTGAATAATAATCACTGAAGATATGGAAAGAGTGATACCTCACACGAGATGGCCTCATCTTGAACGGAGTATCCGTGAATCACTAGAATCCCGGAAAACAAGAGCGAGATATGCGGAAAAGGAAAAGCAATTACTAGGTGCGGAAAATGCCACGAAGTACCTGAGAAGCACCGAGATATCCAAAAAGCAGTCGTGATTCGAGAAAACAGGACAGGGAAATTAACAGACACCAGGGAACAACTAAAAGCATGGAAAAGACTTGCTTCAAAAGTACAGCATCTTGCAGGGCCACGATATTTAACCCGTAATCAACTTGCCAGAATCTGATTTAACCACGGAAAGCTGGACATGCATAGACAGTTTAGGAAGATGTCAGTGTAGTGAAAGCTGCTGCTGCTGAATTTTAGATACGGCATCGGTCGGCTCGAAGCGTCCGAGTTGCACCCGAGTGGTGCCCGAGTTATATTTGCAACGGGCCGAAGCCGAAGCAACTTTCTTCAAACTACGAGTAGTTCATATATCAGTTCCTCGGGTGTTGTAGTTGTCCCTTTGCAAAGCTCTGTTCCTTCACTCTTTCAAGTCGTTTGCATCTCTCTCATCATGTCTTCCTCTCTCTCGAATCTCATCATCTCCACACGTCTACTTCTCTCAAGCCTCATATACATCAAATCAATAACAAGCACCCTCTCAGCAGTATCAGCAACCATATCCTCCTCAACAAGTGTCGCCTATTTCACAATTCTCCCACCGTCACAGTCACCCGTCCAGGGACAGCATCACTACCATAACCCAGTATCTCAGCTTTTAGTGTCGCTTCTGCAAATCATTCAATCCTGATTGGCAACATTAAAGAAGGTCCAAATTCTGTTTTGCTTGTTCTGTCGCACCACTCGCGTACTCTTGTTTCCTCGCGTATTTCTGTCCCAGATAATATCACGTCCAATTCTTCAATCAACATATATTTTCCCATTGGGTTTCCCGGCATTGTTTTTCTAGTATGAGTATCTCAGTTTCTATTCCCTCATACTTAGCTGTACTTTATGACTAGAGAGTTCTAGACAAGTAAAACACCACCACATCGCTCAGCCCCCACCCGAACCGCGAGATACCCGCAAATCTACAATCTCATCAGTGGGTCCAAAACCCAGGTTTCCAAAACTTTTCAAAAGTTCCATGTTATCCCGTTCATTTCATTGAATAGCCAAAAGTCCCGAGATGCTATCGACGGGACTTTTTCTTCTTCTAAAAACACATTTTCTCATTGGAGCGGATAAATCTGGTTAAATACGGGACCCTCCCGTTGTCAATGGCGGGGTCCTGTACGTCTAGTGGGGGCAGCTTCGACCGAAAATCATCACATCACCACCTAAGCTCCTAACTAAACTTGGGAGAACCAACAAAAAATCTCGTCGTCAACAGATTTCTGCTATATACATCTATTTCTTGAGTTTCAGACATCTCAATTAACAACAATCGCGGCAAAAAAATCATTCAAAATGGCAGAATCAAATGTGCAGCTCCCTCCCCAACCCCTCACTCCATCGTTCCACATTCTAATTTCTCACAAAAACAGAACCTCTCCTTCATCCTTAACAAACCCTTCGACGTTACTTTTTCCGAGCGTCCCAAACCCACAATCCAAGATCCTCACGATGTCTTGGTAGCAGTAAACTACACGGGCATCTGCGGTTCCGACGTGCACTACTGGGTCGAAGGAAAAATCGGTACCTTCGTCGTCGAGAAACCCATGGTCCTAGGCCACGAATCCTCCGGCACAGTCACAGAAATTGGTTCCTCAGTCACCTCCCTGAAAGTAGGAGATAAAGTAGCATTGGAACCCGGAACCCCATGTCGAAGATGCACGCCTTGTCTGGCGGGGAAGTACAACTTGTGCGACAAGATGATCTTCGCTGCCACCCCGCCTTATGATGGAACTCTCACCGGCTTCTGGGTTTCCCCTGAGGATTTTTGCTATAAGCTCCCCGATACTGTCTCTTTGCAGGAAGGTGCTTTGATTGAACCTCTTGCCGTGGCAGTCCACATCGTCAAGCAGGCTGAAATCAAACCCGGACAATCAGTAGTCGTCATGGGCGCTGGTCCCGTCGGTCTTCTCTGTTGCGCCGTCGCAAAGGCTTATGGAGCATCCAAAGTCGTCTCGGTAGACATCCAACCGGCACGTCTGGAATTCGCACAGGAATTCGCTGCCACACATACCTTTACCCCCTCGCGCGTCCCAGCAGAGGAAAACGCCGCTCGTCTTCTGAAGGAAACAGGTATCGAAGGCGGTGCGGATGCAGTCATCGATGCCTCTGGCGCGGAACCCAGTATCCAAACTTCCATCCACGTTGTTCGACGGGGAGGCGTGTATGTACAAGGTGGAATGGGAAAACCCGACATCAATTTCCCCATCATGGCGCTTTGCACCAAAGAGATTACCGTCAAGGGGAGTTTCCGATATGGGAGTAGAGACTACAGTCTCGCTGTTGAGCTGGTGGCGAGTGGGAAGGTGGATGTGAAGAAGTTGATTACTGGCACTGTGGAATTTAAGAATGCGGAGCAGGCGTTTAAAGATGTTAAGGAGGGGAAGGGGATTAAGGTTTTGATTAAGGGTCCTAATGAGAAGTGAGGGGGACTGATGAGGTGATATTTTTTTAATTTTTATTTTCGAGATGGGTGGGTTTGCATGGTTCTCTCTTTGTATGTAGGTGATGCCCGATTTTACATATTTCGATGAACATAATTGATATTTATCCAAAAATCTTGAGTCGGTTGTTCATCTCTTTTTTATTTAAATCAATTCATTATCATCTTCGCAGGCGTGTTCTTTCCTCGTAACTATATTTAAACTTCACGGGCGGCATCAAACTATCACGAGATAACCAAAGAGTCGAGTCAGCCCATGGTACCGAAATAAATTTGATAAGAAGATCTAGGGACTGAGAAGGAAAAACTAAATTCAAGCCAAAATCCATTAGAAATAGGGACCCTGAGTTTGTGACGCCCATCTCCCTACCTCAGCCATCATTGCAATCATATCTTTTGTTCAGACCACTAAAATGGACAAGTTGGCATACAATCTTTGAAACAAGGCTGACGACTAAAAGCAGCTATTGACTATACAGTAAACCGAATTATCTGGTGCAGAAATGCATCGGAGGTAAATATGGGTAAAAGAGCTTCCTGTTGATTTGTACTATTCAGGGAGCGTCACAAGATCGGCTGGAAATTTCCAAATGAGTAGGAGCTATTGAGTGAGTTACAAGAATCTGGTTACTGAAGGTAAACTGTTATCTATGTTACGGGGTTGAAAATTATTTAATTGGGGAGTTGAAGAAATGTTACATGAGTTAGAGTGGGCGAGTAAACTGGCAGATAGGGAAACAAATAAGCTAACGTAAACATTTTAGGGTAGGAATAAGAAGTTGTAGATAAGTTAGAGAGTAACTTGTAGAGTCGTCTGCCGAGTGAGTAATTAATTTCTAAATACGAGGACTAAAGTTGACTTGTGAGTAAGCCGCGAGTAAGCCGTGAGTAAGTAGCGAGTAAATTATTGGTAAGTTATAGATTGAAAAGCAAGTATCATGGGCTAAACAGCCACAGGTGAGTCGTGAGCTGAACGACAAGAAATAGCTAACCTCTAACTCCATTCCCAAAAGTACAGCTGGTAGAGAGGAAAGCTCAGTAGAGATGTTCCGGGGACCACAATTCCATATCCTCTTTTCCATACCAGAACTTCGAGTTCCTCCGAATCCCGAAGACAAAAAATCAAAAATGCGCAGTACATTATGCTCAACTGCTAATTCCATACATACATAATTTTACTGCGCAGAAAGTTAGACTCGGACATAATTTCCTCTCGCTTGGGATGGCGACGAGTTCCCCATAGTGATTTAATATATACTTGCATATTCAAGCGTCCATGTTTAGCAACTTGCACGCTTCCGGATGACATGTTTACCCTAAACGGGGTATGCAAGTTGGACAACTCGTGGAAAGGGGGTAGTGAACTGCATATCTCTCGCAGTCTGTAGAATTTACAAGAATTACGTGCACACGAAGTTGGTATTTAAGGACGGGTTTTGTTGGGATAGAAGTAACCTTGGAGTTATAGATGTAAGGTTACATGATCAAAAGCGTTTAGTATGTTGGATTCTAGGCAACCCGCACTAACCTCCAGGTGCACGTTTATGGACAACCTATGAAGAATGGTAGAGATATGATGTATGGCGTTGTATGTAGGGTATATGGGTTTGCAGCGACCAAAAACCATATACAGCAAATCGGAACCCTGATCTCGTGTGTCGTGATGAATTGCAAGACGTCTCCAAACTTTAGCATCTGGTTTGGCCACTCGGACGCGTAGAAAGTCATGAGAACCGTAGCAAAACCTCTCTCTCAATACAGATCGAAAGATAGTATGAAAACGGGTCATCTCCAGCTCGTGACACTCCCACCTGTAGAAAATCGAGCGATCAATTCACAATTTTAAGAGCTGCCTCAACGGTTCCACCCTAAACTCACTTATGGTAAGAACTCTGATAAGTAGAGAAATCTCAAAAGATAGGAGAAATAAATTACATCAACAAGCAAGTCATCCTCACGTGGAACATCCCGTCAAAGAAACGATCCATCAAAAGCGCAACAAGACGTTCCGAAGATGAAATCAGACATGAAGAACATCTCGCAATATGAATAAACAACCTTAAAATGCACTCGCCTTGATGCTGACGGCCTTGGGGCAATTTAGCCTGCTTGTTTGGAGAGGGTTGGCAAGAGTCGTCCGATCTGTCTGTGCATATTAACTTGGTGGGTAGTTTCAGGTAGAAATAGGGGGAAGTATTCAGCCTGCTCTTTGGTCGGTATCAGATGATTCGAGGTTAATCTCTGTGAGCATCTTTGTCATGTTGTTGATGTTATCGATGGTAGATTGGCAGATGAAGAGGGTGTTCGTGATCTAAATTGTTAATATATGAGGTTTGTTGGGGGCCAAAGTAGTTCGTGTGTTGAGATGAATTGATGTTGGACAATATAGGAATGGTGTGTAGCATTCATTAAGCGATTCGGTGTGCTGGACAAGAGGTAATTTATTTGCATTGCAGAGTTTTGTTGGAGCAAAACCGTGTTTATGAAGTTGATTCTGGTAGGCAAACATGTAGATGACCAAGATGGATTGTCGTTGTCAGAAAGATTTTGACTTATTAAAATTTGAAAAGAGATTGCCTAGTAGATACAATCGATAGGAGGTCCCCATACAAGAAAGGAGAGGAGAGATGATGAGAGGTAACAAACTTATGTCAATTTGATAAATGCAGTTGGAAGGGTTGCTGTTGAGTTGTCCGTTGCAAAGAGCGGTAAGCCATGACGCTTTTTTCTGTAATCGAACACAAGCAGATGACCGGTTGGATGGAAGTTAATCCGGAGAATTTCGCTCTCTATAGCGTAAGAAAATCGGTATCATTCTCGAGAGATACGAACAAGTGAAGTAATTCCCAAACGAGCAGTCCGGAGGCACACACTCCGTTTTAGAGACCCACCAGTATGGGTCCGGATCGCCATCAGGTTCCGTGGGTTGCTCGTCCTGAGCGTGGGACGGCATTTTTTCGTGGGGGTTTCTTGATGGAAGTGATGAGATTATGAATTATCTTGATAGAGGAAACTGCTTTGAATTTGTCGTTGAATGGGATGATGTTTAGGTTGAAGTTGAGTTGTTTTGAACAGTCTTGCATCATGAGGGTGCTAGGTCAACCCAAGAACATATCTCCTACTTTAGCAACAAGAAGCTGCCAAATATTTGATTTTCTTCTAGAAGCTCTCTGGTGCTTGCTTCGATGCAAGCGGGGGTCTATCGGGTATCAGATCGGGTCGTGGCTGCAGTTTCGTGCAGGTACTGCCTTGCTGCGGGCATGCATTTTTTGAAGACCTGGATGTCGGATTGTCAACTTCCCGAAGTTGATATGAACGAGGTGAGCGACTTGAATTGATGTTTGGCGATGAACTGTAGATAGGTGTTGCTGAGGTCGTCTTGTAGAAACACCACCGTAGAAAAGAGGGGGAGGTTGGACCCCTGTGATGAAGGCCAATCAGATTGCTTTTTTGCCTCCTTTCGGAAATGCACAGCTGAGGTTCGAACATGATAATTCTCCCACCAAAGCTCGTCACATTCCACATCCCACAATTCTATCAATATCCCTCGAAAGAAGGCCGAATGGTTCTCTGAGCAGGTTGCCTTCGGAACCTCCATGTGCGAAGAAACAGCTGCCGAAGTCAATTGCTCCTACCCGATTTGATGAACAACCTCTACTCGAACGAACCCCCGTAGCCCTATCGTTCGTTCCTCCGAGAACAAACATCGTGCCCCTCAATTGAGCATCCTCAAACCCTAGACAACTGTGCCTCCTCGTCGTGGTGTTGTCCAAATCCACCTCTACCCCTCGAATCATTCGAATTGCAAGTGAACAAACCCCTCAATTTACGAGGACCACACGTCAACAACTGCCCCCACGCTCACCAACAATGCCAACCCACCTCCACACCGACAGAACGAAAGCGGCTCACATGGACTGGGATCAGGGTCAAGGTCAACAGTCGCAGCCTTGAGCTCTTTGTTGTGATGTCGATACTGTTCCCCTCATCGAATGATTTGAGTTTGTCTCGAATCGATCCCGGGCACACCCACATAATACCACGAAGAGATTGAAGTTTGTTTGTTGGCGTCATTCGAAGTCGGCATTGTGTCCCCCGCATCTGCAAAGACATCCATACATGCAACTATATCTTCCTTTGGATCACAAGCTCTTGTAAATATCCGCTTCTTGTAAGCATCATCCTTGAAAAGGATAGCTCTGGGGCAGGAAACAACATCCTTGATACGGAACTGACCTGCATACTCTATACCTTCTTCCACCATCTCTTCACTGGAGTATAAATAAGTCCCAAGGAAGCAGATAGAACTTGTCTCCCCACACGCCATTCTCCCCAACCATTCAACAAAATGTCAAAACATCTCGTCATCCCCGTCAACAAAGGCTGGACCTTCAAGCAGGCCGACAAGAAGGAAGCCAAGTTCCTCCCAGTTGCTCAATTCCCTACCAATGTCCACCTCGACCTCATTGCCAACGAGATAATTCCTGACCCATTCATGGGAAAGAATGAAAACGATGTTCAATGGATCGGTGAAGTCCCATGGATTTACAAGACAACTTTCCCCTCGCCGACTCTCTCGACGGAAGAACGAAGGACTGTGACAGTGGTATTGGCCTTTGATGGTCTGGATACCTTTGCTACTGTGGTACTGAATGGCAACGTGATCTTGAAAACAGAGAACATGTTTGTACCCGAACGAGTGGATGTCACAACATACTTGAAAAAGGAAGGCGACAACGAGTTGGAGATTACATTCGAGAGTGCGTATCTCAAGGGATGTAGTATAATGGAGAAATATCCCGATCACCACTGGGGATGCTGGAACGGTGATAGCTCGAGATTGGCTGTTCGAAAGGCGCAATACCACTATGTATTTATCGCACCCCCACAGCATCCTCATCAAGCTAATATGTGAATAGGGATGGGACTGGGGACCAATGCTAATGACTTGCGGCCCATGGAGACCAATCAACCTCGAAATCTTCACTTCTCGAATCTCGGATCTCTACTTCACCTCGGATGTTGATAAATCCCTCAAAGCCGCCACTTTTGTTGCAAAAGCAGATGTTGAGGGAGATGCATCAGAAGTGAAGTTCGATATATCGATAGATGGCAAAGAGGTGGACTCAAAGACGGTGAAAACATCCAAAGGTCTCGCATCGCACAACTTTACCATCAAGGATCCAGAGTTGTGGTATCCAATTCGATATGGAGATCAACCTCTTTACTCCGTTACTGCCACCCTCATTCAAAACAAAACCAAGATCAGTACAGCATCAAAGAAGTTTGGGCTGAGAAGAGCAGAACTTATCCAACGTCCAATGACTGGACAACCCGGATCGACCTTCTTCTTTCAGATCAACAATATCCCAATATTCTGCGGCGGTAGCGACTGGATTCCTGCGGATAATTTCATTCCACGGATCACCAAGGAGAAGTATTATGACTGGGTCAAGTTGGTTGCTGAAGGTAATCAATTTATGATTCGTGTTTGGGGTGGTGGTGTGTACGAAGAGCAAGCGTTTTATGACGCATGTGACGAACTTGGAATTCTTGTTTGGCAGGACTTTATGTTTGGATGTGGTAACTATCCCGCTTTCCCAGAGATTCTGGAGTCGATCAAGGTAGAGGCAAAGGAGAACGTCAAGCTTCTTCGTCACCATCCTTCGATTGTCATATGGGCTGGTAACAATGAGGATTATCAGTATCAAGAATCGGAAGGACTCACATATGATTTCGAAAACAAAGACCCCGAAAGCTGGCTCAAAACAAGTTTCCCTGCCAGGTACATCTACGAAAAGATTCTTGCGGATGCTTGCGCAGAGTTGATACCAGATACATACTACCATTTCGGCAGTCCATGGGGCGGCAAAGATACGAGAGATCCGACCGTCGGCGATATCCACCAGTGGAATGTTTGGCATGGCACCCAAGAGAAATACCAGAACTTCGACAAGCTTGTCGGACGTTTCGTCTCGGAATTTGGCATGGAAGCATTTCCAAATATCAAGACCATTGAAGCTTTCCTTCCTCTCGGCAAAGATGATCCAGATCGGTTCGCCCAATCGTCAACAGTCGACTTTCACAACAAAGCTGATGGCCATGAACGTCGTATCGCCTTGTATCTCGTTGAGAACTTCCGATATGCACCAGACCCCCTGGAGCAATTCATTTATTGCACCCAACTCATGCAAGCAGAATGTCTGGCAAGCGCTTATCGTCTATGGAAACGACAATGGAAAGGTCCAGGAAGAGAGTACTGCGGCGGTGCTCTTGTTTGGCAAATCAATGATTGCTGGCCAGTCACATCTTGGGCAATCGTCGACTTTTTCCTTCGTCCCAAGCATGCTTATTACACCGTCAAGCGTGAAATGGCTCCAATATCTCTCGGCGTAACCAGGACGGAGCATGTTGTACCAAAGGACAAACACACTCGTGCCTTTGTGGAGAAGACAACGAAGATTGAGATTTGGGGTTCGAATTTGACTCTGGGTGATCTGACTGTTGACGTTGTAGTCAAGGCTTTTGATGCTATCACCGGAGAAGAAACTTACTCCAAGACTGTTAAGACATCCTTCCTTCTTCCTGAGAATCAAAGCACGGAGATCATTGACTTTCTCGTTCCTGTCCGCGAGAAGGATGTTGATGAGGAAAAGAAAACAGTCGTTGCGGCATATCTCTTTCAAGATGGAAAACAGATTGCGAGGTATATCAACTGGCCAGAGCCGTTGAAATATCTTCATCTGCAGAAACCCAAGCGTCTCCAAGCAGAGTTGAGCAGCGATGGGAAGGTCGTGGAGGTCAGCGCTGATGTTGTGATCAAAGGACTTGCGCTAGAGTCTGAGGATGACGGTGTTGTCTTTGACGATAATCTGGTTGATATTGTCCCCGGAGAGGTGGTGTACATTGGTGTCAAGGGAGCGAAGAAGTCGACCAAGATTGAGACGAGGTATCTTGGGATGGTTTGAGCGTGAGGTGTTTTCTTCAAGTTTCCTATTTTTCGACCTGCCTCTTTTCTTTTGCTGGTGGATTTTGGTTCCGTGGTGGTGAAGAGTTGATTCCGAGCAGGTACATAACGAAGAACGAACGAGTGAGTGCAGTCGCTCCTCCTAATGAACTTGAGATTCTCTCCATCCGTATCGACCCACTCTTCTTTTCTTTCTGGTAGCAACAACGGAAATATAAAATAGGCAAGTGCTTAATATTCAACACTCTACTATTGCATAGATATACTTGTGTGGGGAGCCCTATTGCATGGGATGGGAATAGCGGGGAATTTAACCGTTCCCTTTACCCGGATTCGTGGGCTTCCTCAAACATAAACCCCTTACCATCACTTCTTTGTCGGGCATCAACACTCGTTCTTTTACTGTTTTTATAGGTAGCTGTTAAAATGGAAATGTGGGGTAAAATCGGGGTAGTCCCGTGTTTCTGGGGAATGTGGAGATGTGGAGAAGGGAGGTTTACCTGGTAAGTTGCACCCTTGGGTTTCACTGCTTATTGGCGACTGCCGTGGATAGGATGGATGCTAGCTTTATGTAAAGATGGCTTGTTGGAGGTAAGCAAGTGATTATTATTTGTGGATTTGTCTCATGAACGCCCGGTGTTACAAGTGACACTGTGTAACTCGGGTTGAGTTTTTTTGAGGGTCGCCTCGGCTACAGTATGAAAGTTCGACCTTCATTCAAGAGTATCTGATCCTCAATTAGCACTTCTGCTCTCAACACCCCATCTCGGAGACTTACTAATGCTACCCCTTCTAAGACCCTGAATGCAAATCAGAAGCTCAGCCCAGAGACAACTTTGATAGCTCTCTCAAATCAGAATCAGAATCTCTCAACCTCCCAACCAGATTCAAACCTCCCTCAACTCAATCCTCGAAGCCAAAGGTTGAATAAGCGCCTTAAAAAACTCCCCCTCAACCTCCCCCCACGGAATAACCTCCACAATCCCCGCCTGAAACCCCTCCTTCCTCCTATGAATAATGATATTCCGCTCCATACTCAGGTCCTGACCCACCATCTCCTCTCCAGCGCCCAACTCAAGAATCTCCTCCAAGAACCGGACGACCATCTTCGGATCGATACGGCGCTCTTTGGCGCGCTTGTATAGGGCTAGACCGATTGGGAGGGCGTAGTCGCGTGCTTCTTTTGGGGTGGAGAAGTCGAAGGCTTGGGGGTTGAGGAGGAGGGGGGGTTCTTGGGGTGTGGTTGGGTCGAGGCTGGCGGGTGGGTTGAGGGAGAGGAGGAGTTTGTTGGGTGGGGAGTGGGAGGGGGTGAGTGACTGGTCAGGGTTGTTAGTTTAGGTTTGGATGAGGTCGGGGAGACTTACGGAGAGGTGAGTTGTTGTGACGGCTGTGTGGAGTTGCTCGATATGAGTGAGGAGGTCTACGATGCAGAGGTCGATTTTTTGGAGAGTGACGATGGATGTCATTGTGAGAAGTTGAAGAATTGTAGGTGAGTGTATGGTGCGGTGACTTGATTTGCGATGAGATATAAATGGTTGGTGTTGGTGTGTTTGTGTTTGGCCTGTCGAAGAGATATGCTCGTGAGGGTAGTCCCGCTATCAAAAATATATGTCACCTGGGCAAACTTCGATTCACCTTCAAATGATTTCAATATCGCCCGTCAAAAGGAAAGGCTAGGTCCAAATGACTTCAGCAAAGGCGAGCTTAACTCACGATTACAATATAGCTCCCTCTTTCACTTACCTCCCATAACCAATCCTGATACAGTGATCTTTTTGATTTGTTGAAAAGATAAGTTATACAATTCTATAAGTTGGCCTGAATAGGTAATCATAGCGTCTTCGGCCAGAAACGACCAGTCAATAAGAATATATATTCTTGTGGATACTGGTTTGGGAAGGAGCAGTGAAGAGACATTGTATTCATCCCAAAAATTCAAGGCAATAGCGCTTGCACCCACAGTGTCGAAAACATAAATTGAAATAAGCTGTTTTCGAAGCACTGGCTAATTTTGGTTAGACGGTATAATCCCCCCTTGAGCTCTTCGATTCACGTTTGGTAACACAGCTGATTGCCTCATGATACCTCCTGTCACTGTCCGGATTTTTTTGCTTATTATCAGGCCGTCCCTTCTGTTTTAGGCTCGCTTAATTTTGGGAAAGATCACGGCAATGTATGAGACGCTTCACAAAGCTTTTGATATCGAGAGTAGATTAAAGTGGAGTTATATTTCTCCCACTCACGCCCAGCTTCCAGGCGACCGGACTATTCAAACAACTTACACACGTTGTCATACACACCCATCTAATGAAACCCCAGAAACGCTATGCTTCCCAAATCCCCCAAAGCCATACATATTATACATTTCAAAGTGCCCACCCAAATATAAATACAAACCTCAACGTACACCACGGCCCCATCGTTTCACAATTTTCTTCTTCCTAATGGTACCTACACCAGTGTATGAAGGACCGGGAAGACCACCATGTGTTTTAACAAGACTTCTCGTAACCCCATTATTCTGTCTCCTGGCCCTTTTGTTTTCCTCTTGTATTGCCGCGATTCGCTCGCTCATTGCCTCGATTGTCAATGCCCCGGGAGTCATTGGTTCGATCGCCTCTGGTGCTGTGAGAAGACGAGAATTTTCATACGATCTATGAGTTGATCCATCAGTTTCCGGCTGAGTTCCATTTTCCCCACGAGATCCTTCGAGATGGGGCAAAGCTTCATTCATGTACTGAGGAATAAACCCGCCTTCCTGCCTCGCTCTGAGCTGCTCTCCGAGAAGCGCATTTTCTTTTTGCATCTCGGCATATTTTTTCTCCCAAGGGTCGACCTTCCCCTTTCCTTTCTTGGTCATTTCCCTATGACCAAACGTTTTTTCTGGCCCTTCATTCCTCTGCGAAGAATCCCCTTTCTCGACTCCAGCTTCTTCTGTACCATCGCCAGCAAATTCAAAGTTTCTAAAAGACCCTCTGTTCGCGGGTTTCGCAGCCATTGCGCCATCCAACCATTCACCCTTTTCGATAAAGACGGCCCGGGAAATCCCACCAGGCTTCGGCTTTGTAAAAGCCTCGGGATTGAAAGCTGCTTGTTTTCTGATGAAGGGTAGTATAGGTCCGTCTTCTTCGAATGTTGTCGCAAGATTGTGACTTTGATTCGACGAAAGCTCCTCTCGAAAAGTCTTCACATCGGGATCCATTGATGGAGGAAATTGACGAGCCTCCCTATTGATACTTCCACCCGACGAGGAGTCTGTTGGAGAATCATCCAACTGTAATCTTTTAAAGGGAGATGCGTTTGTGTCAGGGCCGTCTTTGGAGGCCAATCGCCGTACAATATTCTGGCTAACAAGTAATGAACCCTGTTTAACAATACCCCTAAGGCCATCGAGATCGTTTGAACCAGAAGCTTTTGTTGGAACAGGGTCTTGGAATGATCCTTCATTTTCGGAATACGAGAGCGTTGTATTTGCGAGTACCGAATGGGCAGGATTCGTAGTATCGTAGCTCCTATCCAGAGCAATGTTTTGGTCCAACCCACTTTGATCCTCCCGATCACTATTGCCCACCCCCTCTTTGAAGGATTTCTTTTGTTCAAAGATCCAATCCCGTAAAATGAAAGACTCCCACTTTGGAAGCCATTCAAAAGGCGGGGCTGGGCAGGAAAGCATATTCTCACCGTATGGAACGACGGTATGGTCCTTGCCACAAGGGACCTTCCCACATTGTAAACAACATTCTTCGTTAGGGTTGAATTTTTTTGTGCCCAGAAGGAATGGGTGAGTAAATAAGGCACCGAGAGGTCGATGATCTGTTGATTTCGCAGGAAGTACAGGATCTTTCACCCCTCTGTTAAGCATTTTCTCAATCCTAGCTTGCACAGATTCTTTTGTCTCGTCAATTGTGATAGTTGCCCGTATTTTTTGGTAGACAATTGGATTCCTGTTGAAAAGTTGCTTGATACGTGGTAGTTTCCAGGCTATGTTGCGTGCCAAATACAAAAGCTGATCTGCCGGTGCGTACAGGGGTGCTATACGTCTGACTATCGGGCATATGAGTGGGTAGGCCTTGTCGATTCGCTCAAACATGGCTTCTCGTTGTTTCCTAAACGCTCCAAAATTTTCCCTGGCTTTGACCTCGTCCTTCATGCGTTGTCTCTCTTCTACTGACGGAAGAGCAATCTGCCTTTCCACAAGCTCATCGTGTATTTGGATTTGCTTCTTCAGCTTTCGCTGCTCCTTCTCAATCACCTTTCTGATCTGGGAACTTTCTTCTAGATTTGTTTTGACGGTTACCCAGCAAACGCGCGTCTGCCAATCACTTAAAGGACGTATGATATTGGCAGAGCTCTTGGGCAAAGCACTCAACAAAACATCTGCTCGAAGATGCAAGGAATCGGTGTTGTTGATGGCATCCGTAAACTCTTCGCGCTCATCCTTTTCAAATTTCCTTCTCGGCCTGGTATGAAATTCCACCCTGAGCTGTGAATCGATCCATGCCCATGCCTTTGACATGAGATGCCAGAAGTGAAGGGCGGGAACCTTTTGGGTCAATTGTACTTCCTTCGCGCCTTTGCCTTTGAGGTCTCGATTCTCGATCTTGCAATTAGTTTGCAGTTCCTTGACGGTGTACCATCTCAATCCATCCTTCCCAGTTATTAAAGTATCATTTTCGAGTTTCGAATGTGGCACAAGAAGTCTGCCCGGTCCCAATTCCTTCTCGAGTGCATGCGCAAGGGACATTCGCTGGACAACACCCGTGTCCTCCTTCCAAAGGCCAAGTTCGACATCTTTGGGATCCGTATAGTTCCTGAATGGCGAGAATTCTTTGATTTTGTGGTTGCTGGCGTGGCCTTTCGTTATTACAGAGTGATTAAGGTGGAGGTCGCGAGCTTGGGTGACAAAGGGGGGAGGGCGGGCGCATCGAAGGTACATTCGGAGATTTGCCCCATGGGTGATGAGGATCATGTCATCGTTTTGGCGGAGGAGGGAGGGTATATGCGACAGAGTGGTTGGCAGAACCGTATTCGGGAGCTTCTTCTCTTAGTGTTGCGATGTTGAGTATCAGGAGAAATAAAATGATTCGCGATATCGGGTCATTTTCGGAGTAACCTTAAGGTTATTACGATGCTAACATTAAAATAGATTGAGCACCTAATTTACTTATTCTTCCACCCATTTGAAATAACTCTTCTTCATTATGCAAAATATCAAGCAGAATGTTTTGAATTGTATCAGATATCTAGAGTAATTAATTTATACTGCCCAGGATAACGTCGAGGTAGGCAAGCACGATTTACTGCCGTTTTTATTGTCCACCGCGTGCCCCAGAAATAGGAGACTCGTTTTCTGAAACTGAATCCAAATAGATAGAACAATATTCAATTTCTTCTGCTTCTTTTTAAGTTTTTGCGGCTTATTGCATAGTGTGATACTCATCGCAAGAGTTGATGGGTCGCTACTTCCTGCAAGTGAGCGGTGAGTGGTGGTTATTAAAAACCATCACTTGTTAGTTCTATTTTTTGTGATTCATTTGACATACCACAGGCAGTAAGTAGTGTTTGATAAGAGAAAGTACCAAGCTTCACTGCCAGTAAACTTGAAATGTCAAATTTTTTTTTATACTGTTTTGTTTTGAGGCAACTTTCCAATTGGACCTCCTTATATTTTATTACATCTGTCAAGTAAGATGGGAAGTAATTTTAAAGGGCAATTAAAGACTATTTCTAGCTAGGGTTGTGGCATTTCAGTTCAGTCAAAATTAATCAATAGGGAGGTAATGTAACTGAACAAAATAAAATCTTAAGGCATCCTACAACCCAGTCTGAGATACAAAGGGATGGCCTTGACCAAAATACTCCCTAACCATTCTACATACGCCCCGATTCCCGTTTCTCTCTCCCCGTTTTGGTGCCATCTCAAACTTTGAATGACCAGGCCCCTCCATTTTGGCACCAGCATTCAAGAGATAAACCACCATATCAAGACAACCATGCTCAATGGCCCCTTCAATTTCCGTTCTGCCGTTTCTCTTTGCAGTGGTGCATTCAAATCTCCACCATATGTTAGCAACTCTTCGACGACGCCAATATATCCTCCAATTGCAGCTAGTTGAATCGCTGTCGCCCCACCATCATAACAAACTTCACCGTTCACTTCTGCGTCATTTCTAATCGAAAGTTGACACAAGGCAGGGTTACCAACTTGTGCCGCCATCTGAAGAGGTGTCCGAGTGATTCCTAGTCTTGGTGCAAGATTGACATCGGCTCCATGGTCAATCAGCAGTTGAACGATTGGAGAGTCTCCCAGCCGAGTCGCGAGTAGGAGTGGTGTCTGTCTTGTTGGGGTACTGTCTTTTGAAAACTCAGTGTCAAGGACAACGTTGTTGAGCTCAACTCCGAAGTCAAGCAGCCTTTTTACAACCGACAAGCGAGAATTTCGGATTGCCACTGACAAAGGGGTTGCCCATATGGTCCTGTGGTCCTGGGGTTCCCATTTTAGGTAGCGTAGTCGATCGAAATAGGGGTTCGCTTGTAGCACAGCATCGAGCAAAGTGTCGTTTCCTTCCTGGATAGCCTTTGAGATGGCCTGACAACCATAACCTTTCCTTCCCCGAGGATATCTATCCACAAATGCTCGCAAAAGAATATCAAGTATGCCATTTGCTTCTGATGCTGCGCAGAGGAGAGCAATTTCATCGTAAGGATCCACTCCTTCTTCCAGAAGATATCTCACTACCTCGATATTCCCGCATTTTGCTGCACGTGAAAGTGCAGTCTCCTCATCTTGGAAATTGGCTCCTCTATCTAAAAGAAGCTGTAAAATCTGAGGATCTCTCTTCGTAGCAGCGGCATGGATTGGTTGCTCCAATTCTGTTCGGCCTTGCAATGTGGAAGTTTGTAAAGCTCCCGCAAATATCAAATCCTTCATGATGTCGATGTCACCCTGTTCAATAGCAACCAATAGGGGACGTTTATCGGGTTTTAGATTGCTATTCAGAAGCCAGTAAAAGAGTCGTTTCATCTGTTTCTCCAAGGCAGCAGCTAAGAAGTCAAAAACCCTCAGGGTTGCACCTGCATTGACAAGCAACAAAGCAGTCTCCTCTTGACTCCCTTCCACCGCACAAGAAAGGGCATCGTAGAAAACCGGTTCGAAACCTTTCCACGATCTTGTGATTAATGATTTCAAGACGTCAAGGTTCCCAACTTCGGCTGCAGCGTAAATTGCGGACCTGAGGTCCTCTTCGCTTTGCATGTCGTTTAATGCATCGCTCCTTCTCAAATGCCATAATATTTCCGGTTTTTTGGATAGTATTGCCTCGTGAAGCACTGCTCGGTTATGGATAATGATGCAGTCGCGCTCACTGGGGTGATTTTCGAAGACTCCCTGTCGTATCACATACCTTACTAATTCCACATTTCTACTTTGAATGGCGCAAATAAGAGATTGCTCTGTGAACATCGCTCCACGAATTTGTGCCCTTTTGACAACATCGAAGTTCCCTGTTCTTGCCGCTGCATCTAGAAAAGTATGAATTCCTGCCCTAAAATCCTGAGGGCCATGAAGAAGGTTGATGTCGATTCCCAATTGTCGAAGAAGCATAAAAACCTTCCCTGCCCCCAAAAGAAGGACAGCATCAAGAAATATTCCTTGATCGATCCATTCTTCATGATGAGCTTCAGAACCTTCCCAGATGAGAAGCTTGGCCACTTCCGGACCGTGTTGCTGAATGAAGTTATAAAGGGGATTTACGTCAGTTGTATTAATTTCAGCACCAGAATCCACGAGAAGTTGTACAAGTTCAAGATTCGTGACATCCGTGCCCTTCAGTGCATTCTGGAGAGCTCCATATGGTAGTAAATATCGGTCCTCCTCATCAATGTACGTTTTATTGACATTTGCATTGTATTTCGTAGCCAGAAGGCGCGTCATCAAAACAGTACTATTCCGAGAAGACCACTCCACCGGGGTATATCGTATGCCATCGTGAACAAAGATCTCTTCGTTGACATTGACATATCCGTTCTTCAGAAGATAATTCGCAACCTCGACATCCCCGCTTTCGAGGGCACAGTGGAACAGTTTTTCAGCAAGTGCTTGAAGGGTCGGACCAGAAGCCAGTGTCATCAACCTAGGAAGGTAAACAGTCTTTCGTACGAAACTGAGGATCTCTGAGGTAGGAAACCCCGGGATTCCAGCAAAGTTATTCGGAACCGAGAAGTAGAGAACTTTGAGGTGTGCTTGAGGGAATATGTCCAAGGGAATGCCCATCTTCGTTGGTTTGAGGGGGGTATTGAGAGATGGAAGCGCAAGGCAATAGTGACTGAAGTCTTGGAACCACAGCTCTGAAGTAATTTCGTTCAGTGTTCTGATACTCAACGGTTTGCATGGTGATAAAATCTGGGTGACCTGGAGGAAATTCCCACGCTGAAGCGTTTTCTGTTCAAATGTCTTTAGTTTCTTGACAACCAGGCAAACTAGGGGTAGACGTACTCTTGAGCCCAATTACAATTTCAAAATCCATGAAAGGGAGGTTGATCTTTCGGACTGGAACCAGTGCTAACTCCTTCGCTTCAGGCTCGGGCGTGGCAATGTCAAATCCCGGGGGAGTTGAAGGAATATGCGCTTGTTGGTGAAGGTAAGGTTGCAAATCCAAACCATAGCTATTGCGATTTGTTTGTCTCTGAAGTCTCCTCGGCGATTGCTTCACTCCATGGAGAAACACCGCACTTTCCTTGCCGTCCCTTCTTCGTTCGTGGATCTTCATCGCGATAATCTTCCAGTCTTCGCTCGTTCGATTCTTTCGAAAGCCCCATTTACTGACATGGTGTTCATATCGCCGCTCCCTATCGGTTTTTAGATCAGCTGGGGGCAGTAAGTCAAGCTGTGGAGTGTACTTACGATTTGTCAAAGTTGTGCAGATTTTTCATCATCTCAGCAACCCCTGTGGGGCCTTTCAAGTTTCGTTTCTCTGTGAGGTAAAGTCGTTTGATGTTCTCCTTCTGCGACTCCCACTCAGCGTCGTCGTTATATTTCGGCATCTTGAAATTTGAACTAGATCGTGACTTAGGTTCGAGGTAAAAGATGTGATGACTCGTAAAGTTGAAACAACGTTTGAAGAAGCAAGAGGGAAATGATAAGTATCGAGGGAAAGCGAAAAATGGGCAGCGCGACGCAGCCTTATCCCACGTTTCTCAAGTTACACCGTACCTTGATTGGTTGTGGTCGAAATCAATTCTTTCCCTGCCCTTATTGGTTGATACCAAAATCCCCTCGCTTAACCCCTGATTTTGTGGCTTTTGCTGATTTTAGCCAATTGGTTCAAGCCAGAATATATGCATGAGGGTGAATTTGGTGGAATTTGCAGGAATTTGGCATGCTTGTGTTGCATGCATTAGGTGTACATGAGCAGTGCATGAAGGTGGCATGAAGGGTGGTGGGTGGCTTGCCAATTTGCAATCTTCAGCAGTGAATGCTTTTGTTGGTCTCAGCCGTTCTTTGAACTTTCAAGTAGGCAAGTACGTAGTCCCGCTGGTTCTGAAGGGGAAATTCAGTAGAGGTGCTAAATTACCCAATGACTTCCGCTAATGATTAACCAAGACAACCTTGGGTACTAAAAGCACCTACAAATTAGACGGAAGAGAGAATCTAGTGATGATTTCTTTCACACGCCGTGTTTCCAGTCTGTCTTTTCGATTTTGGTTGACTTAGCTATATACGTTCCAAGTCTAGGTATCTGTCTTATCTTTCTGACTTATTGTCACGTATTCTCTTCTATATATATCCCTGGATGCTTCAGGCGCCGGATTTGAATAAAATATATTAGATTAGTAGCCTTTAAATTAATTAGTTATAGAATTATTAATCTGATTAACCAAAAGTCAATCGATTTATCCGATTGAAGAAGCACGTGACCTGGCCGGAGGTTGTATGCTCTGGAATGTATAGACAAGTTGAGGGGTGTGGATCAGTGATTCATTGTGGAGGTGCGATAACTCGAAAGAGGCTATGGAGGTGCCCTGAGGCCAACAAGGTAGAGGAGCGCGGACCGAGGTCTCGGAGTGGCATCGGAGTATGGCTCCAGCGCTTCCGCGAGACCTAAGGTTTCTAAAACGAAACTTCTTTCTATTAGCTAGAAGGAACTTACAACTATCTGATACTACATAAAGAGGTAGAGAAGGAGAAGAAAGAAATAAAAGAAGCTGAAATTAGAAGTTATTATTAATTATCTAGTAATTAATAATTGAAAGAGAATATAATAGTAATTAATGAATAAATTTAGACTCACGTTAGCTTTTAGTATCTTATAGTTTATAATAAGATATATCTTTATCTAAATTTAATAACTTTATTTAATTAACTAAAGTGCTCCTGATAACATTAACAATTAATTTAGCGAAAGAATCTTACTAAAGAGACTTGCTATATATTTATTTCTCTATATTTGTATAAACTAAGTAACTTTATTTACTTCCTCTAATTAGTCTATAACGTTTTTCCCGGGTGAGCCGATCACTCGAACACCAAAACGCGACACTCAACTTAAAATCAAAATGCCACCACTTAACCAAGCCCAACCCTCTAATAAAGAGGGTCGCATTCTTTTAGCTGTCCAAGCCTTTAATTCAGGTCATTTAAGAAGTATACGAGCTTGTGTTAAAGCCTACGACGTGCCTTATACAACCCTCTACGACTGAATACATGGAATCCCTTCGCGACGCGATACTCCTTCTAATGCTTAAAGACTTACCTCTAAAGAGGAGCTAGCTATTATACAATATATTCTCGACCTAGACTCGCGTGGGTTCCCACCTCGGCTAGTAGCTGTTTAAGAAATAGCAGACCTTCTTCTCTTTGAACGCGACGCGCCTCTAGTAGGCAAGAATTAGACTTCTACCTTTATTAAATGTTGTACTTGGGCAAGTATCTAGTGAACGCCCTCAGCTAATTTTCAGCTCATTTTTCGCTTATAACACACCCCTCCCTTTTCAATACTATCACTTATATATAATGCAAAAATGGGTGTTTTCGTATAAAAAGTAGTAGAAATTAAAGCTCTATCCCTGGAAATCATTATCTCCCTTATGCTTAATTACCTTCTTAAGGGTCTTCCTAAGATTTATAATCACTCTATCTATCTCCTTCTAAGGAACCCGCTTCTACTCCTCAATCCACATACGCTGAAGTTCCTCTCTATTCTTAGGTTGTCTCCTTCTCTTACGTAACTGGACCTGTATATACCTCCATATCTGCTCTATAGCATTCATATCAGGTGACTGGGCAGGGTGGAGGAGTCGCTATACAGAATAGTAGTACAAAACCTCCTTGGTTACTCTATAAGAGTGTGGGCTAGCATTATCTATAACTAAACGCATCTTCTTTCCCCTTCCTATCTTACGTAGTTCCTTATACCAAGGAATAAGCTTTGGCTTGAGATACCCCTCACAAAGTCGGTACCAATCCACCCTACCCTTACCTCTATCCCCCCTCTTATATGCCATCTTATGTAAGAATTTATATAATTCCGCTCTCCTTCCAGGTACCCTTCGTCCTCTACTAGCCTAGTAGTCCTCCTTGGCCTGTTCCTGCCGCTAAAACTTCTTCTCTGCGTGATGTAGCTAAGCTGCATTGGCCTCGGCTAAATGAGTCTCAGCCTCCTTAATCTCCTGGGTAGTCTCAGGTTCGTAGATATGGTAGAGACCTTGACGAGAACCAAGACAGATAGCGCCAAAGAACTGCCCGTCCGAGTATCCCTTTACTGTCTCTAACCGTACGTCCTTGTGGTAGTACTCGTCCTCCTTTTGCTAGCACCGATCTGGTCCATCATCGAGTTCTATGTGTAAGGACGTGGCGTCTATCTATATAATTTGGGAGAGGTCTATCTCAAGGAGTATCTTAGCTGACTTAACTCGTTGTTTCATAAGAACTGGGGTAAGTTTAGGCTTAACCCCTCCTCTTATAAAGGAGTAACCTGCGTCGTATAATGCTTACTAAAAGGAGGACTCAGAGAGGTTCTCCCACTTGTTTCTATTACCCTAAAGTCCAAGCTCACAAAGGTAGGTAATATTAGTCTTCCGACGCTCCTCTCGTGATTTCGTAACCTTGTTGATAATCCGTTTACGTAGCGCATCGGTGAGCTTGAGGGGGTAGCTAGGACAAGGCTTATTCTAGACGTTGGAGGGTATATAGAGACGCTGACCTCGTGTATTTCCATTCCGAGTACGTGCCGCATTCTTCTTCGCCCTCCTCCTGATATCCCTTACCCTAGTTTCTGAAACAGGGTAAGACTCATCATCTCTGTCCGCCCATAGAAGTGACTCTTCCTTGTTAGTATTCTGTCTAATACGACTAACAATATGAGTGTGCTGCCAGACAGGGACCTCGCGGCGGCTGGTTTTCTTTATAGGCTCCTTACGCCCCTTTGAATTTCTGTGTTTTTTAGCCATTTTGGAGTTGTGGTTGTAGAATAATTGCAAAAATAAAAGTGTGTGTTGGGGTAGAAATCGATTAGTTTTGGTGCTAAATCTATACTAAAAAGTGGTGACGAGCTGAAGGGCGTTCACTAGATACTTGCCCAAGTACAGAGATTAAAACGAAATTCAGCCGTAAGTACGATTATAAAAGAGCGTAGTGCAAAGACCCTATAGTTATTAGAGACTGGTTCAGGCTTATACAAAATACAATTACCAAATATAGGATTATAGAGGAGGACATATATAACTTCAACAAAGCTGGGTTTCTTATGAGGGTTATTACAACTACTAGAGTTGTTACAAGCTCAGAGTCAAGGAATCGTCTAAAGACTTCTTAGCTAGGAAATAGAGAGTAGGTTTCAATTATACAAGGCATAAACTCGTGTAGTTAGGCACTTCCTCCGTTTATCATTTTCAAGGGACAGTACTACCTCTCTACTTAGTACAAGGACTTAGGACTTCTACAAGACTAGGTAATTACGCTAAGTAAGAATAGATAGACGATAAACAAGATTAGATTTAAGTAGATTCAGTACTTTAACAAGCATATAAAGGGTCGTACAGTTAGGTAATATAGACTCCTTGTTCTTAATAGCCACGAGTCGTACATTTCAGTTTAATTTCAGTAATACTGTTAGGATAATAGTATTATTACTCTCTATATACTACCACACTTATCTCACATTCTACAGCCTCTTAATATTAGCTGTTTTAGCCTATTAAAGGCATTCTATAGTAAGTAGATTGAGAATCTTATTCAGGTTAGAATTCAGCATATTACTAAGCTTGAGTTCCTTCCTACATTCAAAGAGGCATTCAAAGCTGTATTTACAGAGCAGAATATCAAGAGTGGATTTCAAGCAACTAGCTTAGTTCCACACAATCCTAAGAACGTTCTTTCTCACCTTAATCTAAGACTCAAGACACTAACTCCACCTCCTATAAACAAGCTAATCTGGACCCCAAAGACGCCATAGAACGTAATAGAGCTTGAATTCCAGACTACATATCTTAAAAACCGTATCATATAACACTAAGATAGTTCTCCTACATCAATCAACAAGGCATTTGATCGGCTTGCTAAGGGGGCTCAAATTATAGTACATAGAGCTACGCTTATAAGAGCTGAAATCAAGGCGCTACAAGAGGCAAATCAGCTTAAAAAGAGGAGGGAGAGAAAGAAAAAGAGGCGCATTTACTAAGGTAGAAGTCTTACAGTTGAGGAAGGCGAGGAAATTGTTCAAAGTACTCAAACTCAGCAGGAAGAGGGTATAAATAATATACAGCGCCAGCGCTTAGAAGGCAAGCAGCGACGGTGTGGTTTATGTAATCAGGTTGGACATAATGCTCGTACATGCAAGGCACCTTAGGAATCGATTAATATGAGTAGCTAGGGTTTTTTTAATAGTGCTGTTGTAATGTATTCAAAGTTGTAGTGTTATCGCGTTTTAGTGATCGGCTCACCCGGGTGATCGGCTCACCCGGGAAAAACGTTATACCGTTGAATAATTTCATATTACTATTACAATTATTCTCAGCCTCAGCTAATCTTGATCCTGACTACTTCATCACATTTTCCCTAGTCATCCAATCACCTATGCACCCACTAAAGCTTCAATCTCAACATCTCACCCCCTAACTCCATAATTATCCCACAAACTCCGAACCTTGACCCTCTCCTCCCACCCCTCCGTCGCATTCACAACCATAACACTCACCCTCCTCTCCTCCCCCTTCAAAAGCCAAAACCCATTACTATCAAAATGCGCCAAAGTGCCCTCTGGAACATCCAACCACACCCAAGCAGCCACAGCCTTCGTAGTCTTCACAAATAAATTCCCCGTCTCTCCATCATACCTTAGTTCCAAGCCTGGGTCTTGCAATGCGACATCAGCGAGTGAAAGAGCGTGGAATATGTACTCGTGTCTGAACTCCTTCGTCTCGTTTGTTGTAGTGTTTGGCAAAGATCCTGTAGCCGAGATGTTAAGTTTAAGAAAAGAGGTCGCTAGGTTGTAGGGTATGGTATTGGTGTTGCCTTGGAACACTTTGGTGGTATTTAATCCCCCAACTTCAAACTCAACATCGAGAGGTTCCGATATAGCAGTACCATTATAATCCCACCACCCCAGCGTCGCCTTCCCCATTGCAGGTGTCCACAAATCAGAAGTCACCCACGCACTCAAATCACCCGTCTCGTAATCCCAGTACGTCGCAACAATGATAGGTTTGTAAATATCCTTCGCGATGTAATGTAAAACCTTCCACCTCCCATCATATTCCACACCCGCCCATGTAGGAGCCTGCCATATATCTTCAAGCTGCCAGTACAAACTTCCCAAATTCCGTTCCGGCATCCCTGAACCCCTTCTATAAACCGCGATTTGACTCCTATAAAAGTCCGCTTGAAAGATCTGCGTCGTATGACACCAAGCGGAGAAATTCGCGATGGGATCTGATAGAGCTGGTGATGGGTAATAACGTTGCACTGCTAATGTCATCTCAGCTTGTCCCTTTGAAGAATTTGCGAAATTATCGGTGAATGGTCCGCCGGCGGGGTAATGATGGTTCCGAAGCATTATCATGGTGCTGTTGAAATGGAGTTGGTCTTCTGGTATTGCTTGACGCCATGATTGAAGGGAGGGCATGGAATGGAAACCAAATTCGTTGGCGAAACGACCGACCGGGTAGGTGGATAGGTTGAAGGCTACTTCTGAGCGGTAGTTGTAGTGATCTGTGTCCCCATATATGGAACCGGGCGTTTTGTTGTCATACCTCTGGATCATGGGTTGAGGAAGGGAGAAATCTAGAGTGAGATAGCCGTTTGTGGTGCTACTTGGGATGTATGAGATTGATTTTGTGTTGTTAAATACTGCTGGAAGCAATACATCAAGGAATAACTGTTCGTACTCCTTCTTGTATCTGTCGTTTCCGGGGTCTAACGCTTCTGCAGTTGGAAGTTCTAGGTTTTCTAGTTCATTGCCACCAGCCCAGAGAGCCAGTGAAGGGTGGTGGTTTACTCGACGGACGTTGTAGTTTGCCTCTTCTCGGACGTTTTCTAGGAACTCGGGGTTGACAGGGTAAAGGGCGTCTCCGAATTCGAATTCGCTCCAGAGAAGAACTCCTATCTCGTCGGCGATATCGTAGATAAAGTCAGGTGTGTAAGCACCACTGGCCCATACTCGAAGCATGTTCTGATTGCCATCTACTACAGTTTGGAAAAGCTGTTCCATCTTTGTTTGCGTTACGCGAGGCCAAAAAGCATCAGGTGGAATCTATGAGAATTAGTAGTGTGCAGAAGAGCCGATGGGAAGAAACCTTTATCTTACAAAATTCGACCCCTTGGCATAAAACTCCTGTCCATTAACCTCAAAATGCCAATTATTCCCGGGCGCAATCCCCTTTCCAATCTGTTCCTCAGAAATAGGAGTCATATTCAAAACAATAGTCCTGAATCCACTCCTTTTCGTAACAGTGGCCAATGTCTTCTTCCAATCAAGAATGCTGATCTTGAAGTAGTACAAACTTTGAGCACCAAGTCCCACTGGCCACCAGAGCTGACAAGTTTTTCCATCAACAATGATACTCCCCCCAATCGTTGACTCCGTATGGGTAACATTCTGCAAATTTCCTTTGGCGATTGTATCGTTTTTCAAATCCAAAATCTCAATTGACAAACTCGCAGTTTCGGAGAGAGTCCCTATAAAATCGAGGCTCACATCAATAACCCAATTCTGACTCTGATCAGGTGGTAAATTATTCAACTGTCCCTCTCGATGAATATCCAGAAGCGTGTTCTTCACATAAATCTCCCCTGGGGGTAGTTGCACCACCCAAGCAGGCTGCCATATCCCCGCCGGAGCAAAAGCTGGCCCCCAGTCCCAGCCAAAATCACTCTGTTCCTTCCTCACAAACTGGCGGTTCGGGAATTCGAAAAGTCCTTCGACAGTCCAGGGCCAGGTTTCTTGACCTGGTTCATCAGCGATGGTTTGGGAGATGTTTATTGCGGAGCCGAAGTTTATACTGAGTTTTGGAGAGATTGGAGCTGTACAGGACGATAGTATATGCGAGACGTCGAATGAGTATTGTCGGAATTGATTATTTGTTGATGCTATATGGTGGCCGCATAGTTCAATGGATGTGAATGTGTCTAGGCCGTTGAAGAGGAGGTATGCTGGCGTGTTCTCCTCCCTGTGTTAAGTTAGTATTTGTACAATTCATATCTTCCCGCATTCATCACTGATTCAAGCAACTCACAGTCCAGTCAAAGTTGTCTCATAAGTCCAATTCGTATAAGTAACCCATCTCAATTCGAAATCCCCAAGTCCATAATAAGGATCTGGAATCACGCCTTCCCGATAGAGATCAAGATGCACTTGAGAAGGTACACTTCCAGGCACCGAAATATTGTATACTGGACTTGAGAGGGTCCACTTTGATCTGCTGAGATCAACAACTTTCTGCGCTAATGTTGTTGTATAGAACAATGCCAGAGTCGAGGCATGCAGATGGTTTAGTACCCTCATTGTTAGTACCCTCATTGTAGCAGAGAGATACGTGAAAAGAGGAAGGAAGAAAATAGAGCATTTGCGTGTAGCGGGAAGGTTCATTTATATGAGATGGAAATATAAACACCATACTCAGCAAGACAGTTGCAAATCACCCGTCCAGGTCAAGGATAACTCGAGATGCAGATGTAGATGCAAACCCCGCAAGTCTTTCCCTCTCGGTGTGAAGAGGAGCGGCAGTTGTATGTTAAGGTTACATGATGTCACCAAGGCAAGTACTCACAATCAGCTACAACCGTGGATTAACGTTACACTCTACTGAAAAGAGATCTCTCGCACCTTCCGTGAGTGTACATGGCCTTCTTGTCCATTTGGGGCATCTTGTGAGGGGGAAAGAGTGCGGGGTGTTGGAGGTACGATTATTTGGGCCTCGGTTTTAATTGGTGGAGTCACAGACAAGTGGGTCAGCCACGACCGACCAGACCACACTGGGCTGTAGGGGGGACTTTCTTTGGTGTAGCAACACCTCATGTGGTTGTCATTTTGGAAGGAATTGTCAACCCGTCTAGCTCTAAGGATGACTTTGAAAATGGATTTTGTAGATGAGTTTTCAAAGGTGGTTGCTGAATTTGTTGAAGAGATTGCGTCATACTGGCAGTAAGCTAAAATGTTCCGAATTACGGAGCAGAATTTACCCCTCATTTGGTATGTAAGTGATTGTTACCTATCAATCATAATTGAATACATAGCTTCTCTTGTCGTTTCACTTGAACGATTCCACAATTGAATTTGAAACTTGGTCTCCCTATCCGGCCCTCATACCATCCATCTACTTTTCAAATGTCTTCCCCAATAAAGGTAGCAATCCTGGACGACTACCCACGCATAGCACCACCCCATTTCACCCACCTCACCCCAAACTTCGAATTCAAATCGTTTCCTGATACTCTCCCGCCCTACAACCATCTCTCCACCACACCCGCACAGAAAAATGAATTAGTCGAGAGATTGAAACCGTTTACTGTCATCTCTTGTATGCGCGAGAGGACGCCTTTTCCTCGGGAGCTGTTGGATGAATTACCAAATCTCAAATTGTTGATTACCACAGGAATGAGAAATCTAGGGATAGATTTAGAGGCAGCGAGAATGTGTGGGGTTGATGTTTTAGGGACTAAGGGGGAGAAACCTGGTGATCAGACGAAGGTGTTCAAAAAGAAAGGACCGGATAGTACAACTCAACACTGCGTAGCTCTCCTCCTCGCATTATCCAAAAACCTCATTCAAGATCACAACTCCATCACCACGGGAGGCTGGCAAACCGGTCTCTCCACCGGCCTCTCAGGCAAAACTCTCGGTTTACTGGGTCTTGGAAGACTAGGTGTTGCAGTGGGTAAAATCATGAGCCAGTCTTTTGGAATGAGAGTTTGGGCTTGGAGTGAACATCTGACGCAAGAAGCTGCTGACGAGAAGGCTAAAGCTGCTGGATTACCGGTAGAGGATGAAGAGGGGGAGAAAATTTTCAGGGTTGTTAGTAAAGAACGACTGTTTAGCGAGAGTGATGTTGTGAGCTTACACTATGTTCTTTCCGAACGCTCTCGAGGGATCGTTGGACTACCGGAGCTAGTACTTATGAAGAAAACTGCGCTTTTCATCAACACTAGTCGAGGGCCGCTCGTGGATGAAAACGCGCTTTTGGAGCTGTTGGAGAATGGATACATCAGGGGAGCAGCGCTGGATGTTTTTGAACTTGAGCCTTTGCCAAAATATAGTAGGTGGAGGAGTACCAATTGGGGAGCGCAGGGAAGGAGTGCTGTGTTGCTCAGTCCGCATACGGGGTATGTGGAGGAGGAGACTATGAATAGGTGGTATTGGGAGCAGGCACGACTTCTGGAAGCTTGGGGGGAGACGGGGGAGAGAGGGAACTTGATGAATTAGAAGGGCTGTAATGCTTGTTTAGGGAGTTGAAGTTTGACTATCTCCATGTTCTGTACTAAACGACGTTGAAAATGGCTAATATCCAGCAACATTTATTGCCTTTTTCTGTTCTCCAAGTCCACTAGTAGATCAGTTCTTACCTTGCTGGTATCGTTTCTGCCGACTGAGCTCCAGTGTCAAATTATGTGCAGTCTTTGGATTGATCTGCTGCCTTTTTTTAAAGGTGTGGCCTGTAACGATGAGCAGGAATATATTTGGCGTAATGGAGTTCTGTTGGGATGTAGTGGGGCCTTTCAGTTGTGGAGACGGCATTACAGGATTGGCTGCTTAAAGTGACCCGCGGGATATCACGGGCTGGGTCATTGATTAGTTCTTAGAGTATTGGGATTATCAAGGGATATTGGAAAATTGTCGAAGAAGCAGAGAGTTAAACGATCCCTGAATTTAATTGTTTTATAATCTATCAGTTAAAAAAGCATTATGACCAGAAGCACTCCTAGTTTAATGTACCTACGTACACCCTATCTCTTGCCTCTCTCTCTTGTTCTGACACCTAAATTTCTCTCCTGCTGAACCTTACAGTTGGCCCTTCCCTATTCCCAACAAAATGGTCTTTGTATGGAAAAACGCCCCTCTCTCTCTCTATGTCGCTCCCTTTCCACTCTTCTCCGCTGTTCACCATCTCGAAGTCCATTTTCCAAATGACCCTCCCAAGAACAACCGACAACTCTATTACTGCCAACTTTTGCCCTACGCAATTTCCAGGCCCCCAGCTGAATGGATACCATCCCATTGCCTCCCTGGCCACATCTTCAGCAGTTGTACTTCCTTCCCCCACAATCCAGCGTTCCGGACGGAAGGAAAAAGGATCCGGGTGATAATCAGCATTGTAATGCAAAGCCCAAGTTCCCGTTGCAACCCCTACATTTTCCGGAATGTAGACACCATCGATCATGGCACCACCCCTGAGTGTTTTGCGTTCAAGCTCGGTGGGAACAGGAGGACACATACGAAGAGACTCGTCGATGACCGCTTTCAGGTATTTACAGCTGCTCAATTTCTTGCCATTCACAATTTCCTCCACACTATCAAACTTCCCTCGTACTTCAGCCTTGAGTTTTTCGTAGACATCACGATGTTTGGTGAGGTAGTAAAAGATCCCTGATAGCACGACTGCAGAGGTATCACTCCCCGCGACGATTAAAAGATGCGCTTCGGTTTGTACTTCTTCAGGGGTATACGGTTTTCCAGATTCCGGGTCGCGGGCCTGTAGGATGTAGTGGAACATGTCTTTCCTCTGAACCTTTTCCTCGAGTTTTTCTTGCTGTGCTTCCAGTGCGATTCGTTTGGCGAGTTGTTGTTCAACGAAGAAATAGTATTGTTTGATTGGGGCAGGAGAAATAATTTCTAGAATGGAATCAAGACCTCGTGGTTTAAGGTAGACCCAAAGGGGAACAAAGGGTGATTTTGCGATCTGTTCGTATATTAGTGTGAATAATTTAAACGAAGAATAGGGGAACATACTCCGTTCATGATGGCCAAGAAGGTGTGTATCAATTTCGGGATGCCTCGTATCTCGTTTTCTCCATGTTCTTTAATGTCAAAAGATTTTCCGAACGACAAATCTGCCATGATGTCAAAGAATAAATAATCTGACTGATCAGACATGTCTTTTGCTTCAGACCATCCATCACTTGGAAGGAGAAGTTCAATCCATCGATCGACGTGCTTCACAATAAACTCTTCGGCAAACCTCACACTCCGTTCTGAAAAGGCGGTATTAAGTATGCGACGCTTCCGGGCGTGAGCGTTTCGGTCAAAAGTGTTGAGTGTGTTTGGGTGATTTGCATCTCGTGGGTAGAACTTATAGATGTCGTTTTTGTAAATGTTAACTTTTGGGCCATGAATGTCGCGGTATGCTGTGCCAGAGTCGAACAGGAGACAGTTTGGCGAAGAACGGATTATTTTTCCTACTAAATTTTAGTCCAGTGAGAATAGAAGATTTGGGAGATGTTCGACCGTATTTTTGATGGCATTTATAAATCCAGACGTGGCGATCTCCTTTCATCGCGTGGTACCAGGAGGGAATACCGGAAATTTTGCAAAACAGCGGCCCTGGAAATTTTGACAGAGGGGAGAGAAAGAGGTTATAGATTGTTGACGCAGAGAGCTAGAAACTTTGAGCAGGTGACGGACTCAAAAGGGGGGGCGGCGAAAGGGAGACAAACGTAGCATAAGTATATAGTTATCCCTAACAAGATCCAGCTTGCAGCTATTTTTTCGATAATATTTTTCATCATCATGGCAGGCCAGGGAGGTGGAAACTTGACGGGAAACAATTATTATCGTTCAGAATGGTTTCTTTTCCAAGAAATAATGATCAAAGGTTTCAACTTTAGGGCTGTAGCCCAAAAACTAGAGAAGCAATCAGCACTATATACGAAAACACCCGTGAGAAAGCTTCAACCGAAGAAGCAAGTGCAAAAAGCTGATTCTCACAATAAAAGGAAGATCAGCGGTATTGCTGCCACTAGGGCACTGCATAAGATTTATCCAACGAATAATAGAGGGTCACTATGGTAAGCACTCGCAGTGAGATAATTAACCGGCATATTTATACGGCCAATCGTCTTACAATGCGAACCACAAGATCTTGACTAACGAATTGAACGCAGCGCATCCGCTTACGTGTATGTGGCAAGATGACAACGGTCCTAAGAGCCCCCTAGTGAATTATGTGAGTTCCTCTGGCAGGTGTAATGTATATCATTGGCTATATTGAAATGTAAAAAGTATTTCCATGACTTTGTCCTCTATCAGTAGCTAGTAAGACTCATAATGATTAAGAAAATGTATGCTTTTTCTCTACTGAAATTCAGATGAGATTGTGCACAGCCCAAGAAATCAATGAAGGCTGATGCTGGTGATCTAAGTGAACCTTTTCGGGAGCATATATATCTTGATCCCCAAATACAACAGAAAAATAAGCCAAAGAACTTGGAGAACGCGAAAGGGGGGTTGACAGGGGCCGAGACCGAGAGAGGAAACCGAAGCTGTTGAATCTTACCCGGAGCGGTCCTGAATGTTGGCTTGAGGAACATGATGAACCCTCTACAGGGAAAGAAATTGATTGGGGAAGCTTACTTGTGTCTATCAATGATGGGACCCCTGTAGGAACTCGATCTCTTGAAGGGTCACGTTGCCATTAAACCGACTTCATTATTGGCATTGCTGGAATCCAAGAGCACTGTGAAGAAGTCATACCCCAAGAATATTTGAACTCTATACTACATCGTTCTCTAGCCCGGAGGTCTTAAGATATAAAAGTCCTATACACTCACTCGACTGGTGCTGGTGTGGGTTGGCTAACTTACGGTAATCTAACACAAATTGATGGCCGCATTCAATACACCTTTTATTATGGAAGTACCCACTGCTACTTCCAATTCCTTGAAGGTTATACTGTTGATTTCTCGAATTGAATCATAAGAGACAAGGGACTTCTAAAAACAATTGTATAGAGAATTTAGGCCCAGGGCAGAAACAAACTGACCGCTTATGATCACAATCAAATATGTGAATTTGGATTGCCTACCTGTTAGGATAGAAAGAAGCGTTTGCCAGAAAGGATTAGTATGAGTCTTATATCGACGTACCACCACGGGCCATGATTGTTATTCATCACTGCAGAGAATATTCTATACTGATGACCACTAGTTGGTTATTGTTGCAATGTTGCACTTCTGAGGGCAAGAGTAAAAGACTTAAATTCCTTGTTCCGCTCTACAAGAGCAGAAAGCACCTATATATACAGCTCTGCAATAACCATTTGCTGTATCTATCTACCGTGACAAAGATCTTTCCTTCCGAAATGCTCGACGGGCATACCGATATCTTATAAGTGGCTTAATATAACAGATATCACCGTACCTATTAACAGCCCCCTTACGGTTATATCTAATTGTTGGAATGCAGGACTTTCAGGAGGGCAAGAGTAAAATACTTGAATTGCTTGCCTTGCTCTGGAAGAGCAGAGGGCACATATATAGAACTTTGCAATAACTATTTGCCGTATCCATCTACCGTGAAAAACTCTTTCCTGCCGGCATGCCCGACGGGCATACCGATATCTCATAAGTGGCTTAATATAACAGATATCACCGTACCTATCAACAGCCCCCTTACGGTTATATCTAATAACAACTACTTCTGCAAAACCATATAGGAAAAAGCAGGTTTGTATAGCTCCTAGGAAAAGCTCAGCTGGCATAAAAACCTAGGCGTAAGCCTTTCTCCTTATCCTTCCCAGTGCATCCCCTTGACACATGTCCTGAATACTGATAGTCGTAGAGGCTTCGTAAGGGCGTCGGCAAGCATGTGCGATGTAGGGCAATAATTGACTATAATCTTGTTATACGCAACAAGCTGCCGTACATAGTGGAATTGGACGTTAATATGCTTGCTCTGAGCGTGGTTCTCTGGGTTCTCTGCAAGCGCAATTGCTGACTGGTTGTCACAGAGGAGTGGAACTGTAAAGTCGTCCTTCAGGTATTATGAATAGCTAATATCTCGTAGTAACCCACTATACCAGACAGCCTGCTTGCTTGTCTAACAAAGTACTACATACTCAGCCTCTGTAGTCGACGTCGAGACTAACCGTTGCTTTTTCGACGTCTAGGCAATAGATCCTCCATAGAGCTTGAATATATACCCATAAGTCGATAGGCGATCAGCTGGGTCGCTAGCATAGTCCGAATCAGAGTACCCCTTGAGAGCCTGTAGTCGTTCCGAGTTGTTATAGCGAATAGCGTAGCCTAGAGTGCCTTTCAAATAGCGTAGGATTCGTAATACGCAATTCCAGTGCCGTACAGTGGGATCAGAGTAATACTGTGCAAGCCGGTAAACAGCAAAGGTAATATCTAGCCGCGTGCCTCTCTGTAAATACATTAGACTTCCAATCGCTCTTTAGTATAGAGCAATGTCTGCTCGGGGTTTATTTTGCTTAGCTTTCCCAAGGGTCTGTATTCTATCCACAGGGGTAGGATCCACCTGATCGCTGCCCTCTAAATACTCGCTAGCTAGCTTAAGCGTGTAGCTTTTCTAGCTAACTGTTAGTATCTGTGACGCTTGATCCTTTGTAATCTTAAGACTAAGAAATGTACTAATCTCCTCTATATCTTTAAGCTTATATAGTTTTCTAAACCCCTCCTTAAACAAATTAACCTTGTCTAAAGAGTATTCTAGTATAATTATATTATTAACATAGAGGCTAATAATCAAGTTCTTGTCTCTATTAATAAATATACTTAGATTACTAAAGAAGAGCTTTAATCTAAACTTAGCTAGGCTATTACAAGCTTCGATATACTACTCTCTTCTAGACTGCTTTAGGCTATATAAGGCCTTCTACACCTTAAGTATAATACTAGAAGGTAACGAGAGTCCTTATACTTCTTATATATAGACCTCTATATATAACTCTATATATAGATATACTATATCTATATTAACTTAATAAATCTTAAGATCCTCTATATACTCTATAGC